>QZLH01000949.1:7389-36873 GCA_003833135.1 Oehlia diaphana | reverse complement strand
GAATATCATTGGTGTTTGTAGAAGGATCAACTAACTCAAAAAAGAAACTTTTTGATCTTCTGATTTCGTAAATCTTGTTACATCCTGCCCGATTGGGTCGATCCACGTGAAATTTTTGAAACGATACCTTGAAGGAAAACTTTCCCACCGAGGAAAGTTTTTTTTTAATAATAGAAGTCATAACGACAAAAAATAAAGAGTTGTGTATGTGAAATACTGAAAAAAAACTACTTTCGAAGGTCTGTTTGGGTAAGAGAAGAACCTTTCCATAAGAGGCCACCTAGTGGTCCTCTTTCTTCTCTAGCGCTAAAAAGCGTTACAAGGTTTTGTTAAAAAAAAATTATTATGTTACTGCGGATTTCTATGAAAAAAAATGGAAAGGGGAAAGAGTTTTTTTTTTCTTACTAATGATCGACATAAATTAGCGAAATCATATATATAGTTGACTCACGGATCACGAATAAATCTTTTAAAATGCAGAATGAAAGTTTGTGAAATTATTTTAATACAATTTATACAGTAATAATTCAAATTGGTATGATAAGGCCTCTCCGAGAAAATTCTCTATTTAATATAAACAATCCGGCCAGAATTATCATAATTTCAGCCAGAGTTATAAGTAGCAATATATATGTCACGTGGTCGGTTAATTCTTATAATTCCGGCCTAAATTATAAAGTCCCATTTTTCTGAAACCGCCCAATATTACTTAAAGACGTAAAATTTTATATAATTTCTAGTTTTTCATTTGATATATTAATAAAAATTTTATTTAAAGACAATCAAAATATTCAAAATAAGACTCGATGTATATTATAATCTTTATAACTGTATTAGCTTTATTAACGGGAGAGGTTTACTTAAAAGGATAAACAAAAAGTCTATCGGTAGTTGAAAATTGTATACAGAACGTTAGTCTCCGTAGTATAAACCGGTTATTACAAGGATCAAACTCGATCATCACGGCTCCGCAAATAACTATTACTTTTATAATTTTTATAGTAAAAAACCGTTATATCGTGCGATAATACATTATATAATAAAAGCGTAAATTTGAAAAGAGATCCTATCCTAATATGTAATATAAAATTCGATCCGATCCATTGATTAATATTTATCACAATAACTCATGATCACTAGTGACCCCTTATAATTATAAAATACTTTGATTAATAATCAAAGATTACTGCGTATCTCTTAGACTTAACTATTCTTTGTTTCTATAAAACTTTATATATGTTTGTGACGGAAGAGATATAAACTAGGTTCAGTCAAATAAAGTTATTTGCATCATATAACAACTTCTTGTAACATGTCTAAACCGTTTACTATGAAATTCTAGTAGGGGTATTTAATTGACTAAATTAATTTTACTATAGTGTGGCACAGTCGCAGTATCCCAAATCTAGTAATCTGTTTTGAGTCATGATATAATGATTTATTCCCATAGTAAGAAATTACGTATTATAAATAAATAATCATCTATATAAATAAAATTTTCATACATAACTTGCATACTGATTAAGTCATAATGGGATACCGCAATAATACTACTATACAAGCAACCGTCACAATATAAACAATATATAAGGGAATATAAATATCTACCAAAAACGTTAATATTCTTCTTACTTCACAATATTCACCAAACTACAATAACACTTCCGTCAATAATAAAAATAACGTTAGCGCTATCGTTACTATTGTTGGTACATTATTCTACATAAGACCCACAAATAAACATTGCTCAACCAGTAACTATGCCAAATTATACAGGTATTCAACCAGTTCGTCAGTTTAGAGATATTCATACAGCAGTAAAAGCAGGATTTATCGATAGATTGAAAGATAATTATACAAAACGTAGATTGATTGCTATGTTTCAAATTAAAGGAAATTATTTACTATTGAAAGAAATTATTATTATATATTTTAGCATGTATTGTAAAGTTTTGGTTTTTGAAGAAAGATTTCTGGTATGTATTAAAGAAAAATAAAATATTGAAAAAGATTATTTATTTATTCTTTCATTATGATTTGTAGAGGGAAGCATTAAATACGGAAATGAATGGGATTTTGAGTTTGATCGAATTGGATGGTAGAGAAGTAATTGTCAGATTGTGCGAACCATATCAGTTAGTACGAAACGATATTCTATCGCGTAAAATTCCTTCGATAAACTCAGGAATTGAAATGAATGGGCGTGAAATAATTCCTAATAATGATGAGATCAAAAACAGTATTTCGAAAGTGACAGAATGGTTGATGGATTTAGAAACGAATAAAGTGGACGAGATGGCTAGTAAAAGAGAATCTATTACCAATGAGAATTATGATGATAATTACATCTATATTGATTGCGGTATCAGCAATGATTAACAAAGGTAACAGGAGTGTAAGGTATAGTATATTTGAACTAAATTACTTACTACAATTTGTCGGTGCATTAATATTGGGTAATATTTATGTAAATAATAAAAACAATGATATGAGTGAAAGTGTAGTTTTGTAACTATTCCTATGATACTATGAGATAATAATTTATATAATTTTTTCTTGGTAGCTTACCACTTAAATTTACTCTTAAAATGTGTTCGTTAATTTATTTAAGCTTTCTAATTAAAAACTGTGTTTTGCTCAGGAACATGATGTTATACAGTATATTCTTGAATGTTGTAAAACATTATTTTAAACCAAATATTTTAAATATAATAAATAATTAACATTCGCTAACTGAAGAATTGGGATTATTAAAACGACTTTTCAATATAATGCTAATGTTATACAATTTATTGCAAGCTATAACAGATTACTACACCATTGTTAATGAATTTTCTTATAACGTAGACCATATATAATAGTATTAGTAAATTATAAAAATAGGAAGGAAAACATAATTTATTACTCATAAAACGAATAAAATGCATACGGTTTCTTACTATTGAAACGAAAATGATCACCAATTTTATTAAAACAATTATTATAATTTGTTTCAACATTTCTAAAATAAAGGGAGAATAATATAATAGACAAACTGAAAATAAAATGATAAAATTCTAAGAAAAACAATTTTGTTTTATGGAACAAAATTGCAAAGAATTAGAAAAAGTCATTATTTTATTCGAAAAGACCAAGAAATTGGACACATTGGAAATGGCTTTATATACTTATAATATTTGATAATTTTTATTTAATAAATGGAGGTATAAAAAAAATAGATTTATTTAAATATAAACTAAAAATCTTGTAAAATATTTTACTGTTCTAACCTTAATATTTAAATAAATCTAAAAAGAAAATACTTTGCAATACATGATATCAAATATAAAATTATAAATATTTTTTAAAAATACAAATTATTAGTTAATTTTCATCTGTTAGTATCTAAATAATTAAACAAAAAATAAATAAAATATCACAAGATTGATTTTTATATACTAATTACATACCTAATGATATCAATTTTTAATTATACAATTATTTAAATCTTTACTTACTAGTTACTAGCATTTCATTCACTTTTAGCTTGTAAATCTTCATTTTCAAGAATTTCATTCAATTTTTACTAGTAATATCAAGTAAGCGACTTGTATAATGTGCTTGTGAATGAAATTCAATAATAAAATTGTTATGCCATTTATAAATCCATAATTTCTCATCAATATCTTTTATAAGAAAAGTAAATCCATTTCTTAATAATATCTAAAACTTCTTTAGATGATGGCCTTTTTAATGGATCTTCATTCCTCATCAAATCTATATAACATTGAGGAGTATTTCAATAATTTCAGGACGTTCACCTTTACAAATACTTGAATTATCATGTGCTCTTACAGTTTGACACAATCCTAAATCGCTAATCCTCATTCTTATCATCATGATTTAAAATATTGCCATAATGAAAATCACAATGAATAAGATTTTGTTTATGTATCTCATTAACTCCAGAAGTAAGTTCATACAACCCTATAAAAAAATTGGATACGTTTTTTATAAAGTTTTTATACGATTTTTTTTCGTATCATAATAGTCCGTTGAAATTGATACGGAAAAATGCACCAATTCCGTATCACTAAAAATATAGTTTGAATACAGAATTTGCACGGGATTCGATTTGGTCACTCAATTTACTTATATTACAGTTTATTAAACAATCATTATAGCATATTCTGAAAAATATACACACGTGACCTAACCTCAAGTCTCGTTGACGATCGTGTATCATTTCAATCCGTTAAATCATCCAGCTGATTTAATCATTTTTCTTAAATTTTAAATAAATTTTATTTCTCTCTATAAACAAGATATTAAAGTATTTTTTTTACTAATAAAAAACAGATCAGCCAGTTAGTTTAATTTAGCGTAATCTGACAAATTATCCATTAAATTTTGCGATTTATTATATTAATAAATTAATAAAATTTATAAATAAAGTTTAAATATTATTTTTTACTAACAAAAAAGCCAAATAATCTGTCAAACTATCCAGTGTTCAATTAGAAAACATTTTACTAATTGCTAACTAACATGTAAAGTATAATAATTCCCTTTGCGCAGTTATTTTTTTTCTTTGCATATACAAGAAATTCTTCTTAAAAAACAAAACTTTAAAAGTAGGCATGAAAATATTATTTTACAAGAGAAATATATGCAATTTTATGAAAGGAAAAAGATTTTCTAAGCTTAACCGGCTGGTTATTTAGACAGTTCTTGCGTAAAATCGAATTTTTACTATAAATAATGTCTTTTTTTAATGCGTTCATCCTTATTAGCTGTCAATATATTCATGTATTAACAACTTTTTTAAGCACATCTATTGGCTTTGATATTATTTTCAGTCTATATTAATTACTAATATTCTTCTCCTTCTCTTTTTAGCATTATTTCTTAACTTTTTTTATTTTTTTTTTATTTTTTTTCAATCTGATCTTTCAGTTAAGGTTATGGTTTTGTTTTGTTTCGCAACAGTAAGTACTTAAATTGCTGTTTATCTTCTGTTTCTTGTAGTTGATAATGGATTTAATTCTCTTCTTAATTTTGTAATCTAGTGTTTATTCAAAGAGTTCGTTTCTGTTTTTGGCTATGGTTTGAAATGACAGTTTATGGTTGGGTAAATTTAACACTTAATACTTTTTTTTGTCTTTATGCTTTTTATTTTCGTCTAATTAATTTAAATTTCTATTCTTTTTCTTTTTGTTTTTTCTTATTTGATTTTTCCCTCCTTTTTCTCGTTCTATTTCAGTTTGAAGGATACGAGTCGATTTGAAATGATCATGTGAGTTAAAAATTTTTGTTCTTTCTTTCTTTTTTCATTACTTATATTAATTTCTTTCTTATTTTTATTTAATGTTTCGCCTTCAATTTCCCACTTGCATTTTATTTTAGGCTACAGTTCAAAAATCCACTTTGAATGATCAAAATCTTGTTTGTTGTTCTTCATTTTTTTCATTCAGTTATATACTTTTTTTTTTGTTTTCTTATTTAATTTTCGCCTTTTTTTTAGGCTACAGTTCAAAAATTATTGTTCGAAAGATATGGTACGATAAGATAAGTTTAAAACAATTTTTTTTTGTTGGTCTTTCGTCCTTTTATTTTTGTTTATTTATATATATTGATGTTATTTTTTAATTTTTTGCCTTTTTTCTCCCACCTTCATTTAATTTTAAGCTAGTACGGTTGATTTGAAACAATCTAGGTGAACTTGAACCAGTTTTTTTGGTTCTTATTTTTTCGTCTGATGTTCACCTAATTTCGTTGTTTTTTTTTTTGTTCTTTTTTTTTTTGTTTTTACTTTAATTTCATCTTTTTTCTCATTTTTTTCATTTTTTCATTTTTCATTCTTGCCTTATTTTAGACTAAGATTCTCTTTAAAATAGTGGTTCAAAAACTGAGAAGAGAAAACATTTTTATTTCTTTATTTTCATTTTTGCTTTTATTTTTATTTTTTTTTTTAATTTTCATCACCTTTTTTTCATGTTCAGGTGTCAGTAATGATAGTGGTAGATGAAAGTGGCTATCAAAATAAATGATTTTTTTTCTAATATCAATTTTATAAAAAAAATAATCTATTATTTCAATGTAACGTCCCAAAGTACGCGTATTTAAATAAAAAAAAAAGAAAACCAAATTAGTATAATTAATATGAGACAATGTAAGAAATTTTTTAATTAAAAACAAAATCCAATAAATCCAGTAAAATATTTACTAGTAGATTTATATATATAAGTACAATGAATGTTGAACGATTTTATATTTATTTGCAAGATATCACATAACCTATGCAAAAATACACACACATAATAAATAGAAAAATCAATCTCTTTACAGAGATTGAATTGTTGAACTACCTTCCACTTGTCTACTTGATTTTGATAAGGGCGGATAGCATAGTAAAGACATATTGACAATAATGATATTCTAAAAACCAGAGTCATGTTGGATTCTTTAGCCAAAGAAATATTCATAGCCAGTATAAATAAAGTCAGCAAAGTTTTTACAAATTTTGGAAAAAAAAAATTACCTCCCATCAAAGAAAAATTTAGAATTAAAAAAAGCCCTTTGGCCCTCCCACTGTTCACCTTCTCAGTCAATCGAGCAGTGAATTATGAATAGTTTCAAAGAGATACTTTCTTCAATCAAAATCCTTATATGCAAAAAGGATTGTAGATTAAATTGTATCTTTATTTAGCTATAAGTACATCTATAACTATTACAATTTCCCTCAAATCTATCTCATATTGAGACAAATACATGGTATATTTATGTAAAATACATTTCCTTTAAGTATATAAATTATAAAAAGAAATAAAAGAATATAATAAATATAATAAATATAAGAAATAGAAAAATATACTACAATATATAAATCTTGTGATTTGCTTAACTATCTAATTTTCTCCTTTAACAACAAAATAAAATAATCTTGACCCTCCCACTGAGAGCAAAAGAACAAAAATTAAAAGATATTACTCTGGTGAGGGGAGGCTAAATCATATTCTCCTACTGGGTGTACTGGAACCTTGGCTAAATGTAAATGATAGTAACTATGTATTTTATTCTTGCCCCTTGTAATGACATTTAAATATATCTTCCATCCTAAAAGTTCTGTATTATTTAAATCATCCATCTCTTTTCATTTAGTACAGGACAATTGTGAGTACTCAACATTCATGAGTTTATAGACTTTTTGTTGCATTTAAATTCAAACAGTCTTTCCAAAAGGAAGTGCCTTCATTAAGTGAATCTCTCTAAATACCAGGCTTTTCATGCATTGTTCCTATCATTGTTTATGAACAATTATAATAATGTTGATCAGCAGGGATATCATATTTCTGTTATGTATCAAGAATATTTGTTGCAACTCAAGAAAGTACTTCTACTGGTTCTTTCTATAAATTAATGTATTTAAGTTTTTTAGTAAATTTTCCATATAAACAATTTAAAATTGAGTTATTTATTAAAATTTCAGTTATTCATACATTTGATGGGTTATTGAATTTTTATTAAAATCCATGTTTTCCATGGAACTGAAATCTATATCCAAACCTTGACCTTTCCATGATATTTGCAAAAAATTGTACAGTATTGTAAATTGGTTCAAATTCTATAATTTGAGTTTCTTAGGTTGAAATAGTTTCTTTTATAAATTCTATTTCTTCTTCTAATTTGGATTTTTCTGTAAAGGATTGTTTATTTATATTGTTCTTTTATTTTTATTAAATTCTTTTTTTAAGATCTAATTTAATTAACTTTATAAGATTATGTTTTTGTTGAAATTTCTTTAAATAAACTGCAATACAGATTCTGCCAGTAATATACAAGTTGTCCATTTTAATTAATCATTTGATTTGCTTTTACTGATGACATTTACTACTTATATGCATGTATGTGTAAGAATAAAAAAATATGCATATAAAGTAATCTCCCCCTAAAAAATGGGGTTAAAATAATAATGAAAAGTTTTTTTTTAAAAAAAAATATAGAGGTCTTTCATAATTAATATGCCTTATAAGTTATTTTTCTGGGTTATTATTTTTTTTTTGAAGGTTATACTTTACTAATAAAATAGGTATATTGTTAAATAAAATTTTATATGAAAAATATCTTGAATTAATTTTTCAGTTAATTTCTAATGATATTTACTACTTATATGCATGTATGTGTAAGAAATAAAAAAATTATGCACATAATAGTGATTGCCCCTAAAAACGAGGGGGTTAAAATAGAAATGAAAAGTTTTTTTTTTTGAACAATAAAATTACATGAGAAAAATACAAAATGAAATCATTCTTTAGAAAATGACAAGGAAAATTACAAAATGAAATCATACTTTAAAATATGATGAGAAAAATTTATTTTTTTTTGGATTATATTCATTTTTTCGTCATTGGTTGTTGTTTATTTTCATTTTTCTCCATTTTAGTTGAAACAATTTTTACATAACATTTTTCCAATTCTATAATTTCTATAATTTGTAACTGCATTTGCTAATCTAATTGGTCTAAACAACCACAACAATGATTGGCTTCTTTGGGTTTTAATTGTTTTCATATTAGTTTAATTTCTTCTCCATCATATCTGCACAAAAATAATTAAATATTATAATTCCATGTCCTTTAATGCTAACACTTCACATTTTTCATTTGGGTATTTATATTTTTTCTTCAGTTGTTATAATACCCAATTGCATTAATATTTTTCTTGATTTTTCCAATGTGCATTCTAATTCATTGTACTTATTATCCATTGAAAATTGTCTTTTTCTACATCTTTTTCCTCTTACTGTCATTATTTGAACCTTATTAGAATCATTTAACCATTTTTTATATTTATCATCATTATTTAAATCACCATCCTATAATCAAGATTATTTTCTTTACAACTATCCATTATCACTTCACTCTCTTTAGTTTAAATTTTAAAAAATGGTATAGAGTTGGTTTGATCTTGGTAGATGACCAAACCTATGTCTTTGAACATTTGCATTTTCTAATTCATTTTCAAATGCTTTCTCACATACTTTTCTTAGAAGTGAAGGAAAGAGTATCTCAGTAGTACCTCAATTAAAAACATAATTAATTATATATATCAATATAATTTGCAATTCATTAAGATGATTAATTATTTTAATTTCATCCATAAGAATAGAATCTTCATATCTTGGAGAATATTCCTTATCATGATAATAATATTTTAAAGAGTCAGCATAGATACTTATTCAAGAAATTTTTTCTTAACAAATTCTTTCCTTTTTTTCTTAATAGATTTTATATCCTTGTTCTTTTGAAATCATTTCTCCTATTTTACAATCTTAAGCCAACTTTTATATGCAGTGATGCTAATTAATAATAATTTAAAAAAAT
This sequence comes from Oehlia diaphana, assembly GCA_003833135.1. Taxonomy (NCBI): domain Eukaryota; kingdom Fungi; phylum Glomeromycota; class Glomeromycetes; order Glomerales; family Glomeraceae; genus Oehlia; species Oehlia diaphana. The sequence continues at coordinate 27,511 of QZLH01000949.1, read as the reverse complement.
TTACATCTAAATTTGGGAATATATTGACAATATACCAGTTATTGTTTGAAAGATTTAATAGGCTTTACCACTTTAAGAGTAAATATAAATCAACTGATTTGATTCTATGTAAACTATCTTTGATAATTTTAACATTTGTCTGATTTGTAATAGTTTTTTCTTTAATTTTTTATAGATTATAAGTGGAAATATTCAGAATCTAAATTTAATATTGAAACAATTATATACAGCCAATATATTAAACTCTCTTTAACCTTAATTTGAGTAATGAATTTTGATTATATATGACAATTGGGCAGACCAATTAAAAAATCAGTTAACTAAATTTTTTCAAGAAATAGGAGTCAAATTAAAGAAAGTAAAAATTTATATAATCTTTACAAAACAAATTATTTGATATAAAATGTAATCAATTGTTTTTTGAATTTAATCCTTAAATTCAAAAAATCTACAGCTTTTAGTTCTTTTCTAGCATATGCTAAATTTAATAAATCAAGTTTGTTCAATTCATTAAGATTATTCAAAATAAATACAAATTATTAATATTAATTCCAGGAATAGTTAGATCAATAATTGAATGAGAAATACTACTGAAAAATCTGTTTCCACTTTCTAATTTTTTGAATTGCTAAACACTTAGTTTTTCCAAATTTTTTTGAATAAAAAGTATTAAATAAAATAATTATAGATTATTATTAATATTATCATTTTTGATTAGTTAATGTAAAAGAAATATCAATCTAATTTAAATTAGGTTTAAATAATTTGATTCTAGAATTTTTGTCTTTTGCATTATAAAAAAAATTTGCTTACTAATTCTATTAAAAGTAATTTGCCCATTTATCACACTCTATTTCAGCTTTATAATTATTATGGTAAAAAATAGTAGTATGAATAAAATATATGATGCTATATCTAATTTCTTTTGTAATACAGTATAAGTAATTATTTTCGTTATCTTTTTCATCAGTATGCACTTTTAGAGAAAAGAAATTACATTCAGTGAGGAAATCATAATTCTCTTCCTTCATAATCTTTAAAAGCAACTAGATAACAGAAACTTTGGGATCAATCATGTTCATTTCAATAAAAGTTAATAATAGTATTAAAATTAATGGCAATCATAAAAAAAGTATCAAAGGATTTAAGACCAAATGGACATCAATTTGAATTATATCTTTTGTAATCAAATTTACACAATGTGTTATATAACAATTATTAAATATAAATGTACAATTAGATGCATTGTTTGTAACAATAGCTATAAACTTGTTAGATCCTTATTCCTGTAAGCATTTTTTCAATTTCTTTGCTAGAAGTTGTGCTGTATGTTTTATGATTACTTAATTTAGTGTAATATTCTGAATAATTATATTGAAGAAATATATGCATAATATCAGACAATGATTTAAGACTACAAATAAAATCATTAACATATTTTTAGTGATCAGTATTATAATTGCTTGCAATACTGGAACTGGTATATAGAAGTAAATTATTTCTTGTATATACTCTAAAATGTTCAATAAAATTGTTCCAAAATTATCACTATGATAAGAAGGACACTTTTTTTGTAATGAAAGATCATGACTGCATCTTGAAAGGTTAATATACAAAGATTTATTTCTTTCTTTTATAAATATTGTTGTCATGTCAATTCTTCCTTTATTTTTATCTAAAATTTTATTTAACATTCTTCCTATATTTTCATTCTAATCTATTTCTCTTTGTCTAATATTATGTTCTATTTGTTTGTTGATTATTTCTTCATATAGTGAATGTGCTAGTTTAATTCTTTTTTCATTTCTAATTATAAGTTGAACAGCTTGAGTAACTTCTATCAGTGGGGACATTTGCATCAACGTATAATACTGACCCATCAAGAAATAATTTATTTAAAAAACAGGCATTTTGAGAGAAAGATATGCCTAGTCCATCAATTTCAGTAAAAAAAATTTCTTTTATTTTTGATGTTTGGAAATTATTAGCAGTATGAATACTATAAATTAAAAGATAATGTAATATTACTGTATATATATATAATTCTAATTTATTATATTTCAGTATAGATGGCTGATATTCATGTTTTTCAATATTATAAAAAGTTATGAAATTATATTAATTATGTTGTAATTTGTAATTAACCATTAATCTTAGTAAATAGGTAAAGATTAACATATTATATTCTAAATCTTATTTATATTAAATGTGATATTACAATCTTGAAAAATGTTTCCATAGTAAATTTTTTTAATGGTCATATTACTAGTTTCCAAGTGATAATAATATTATTGTACAGGGGGCAATATCACTTATTTTATAGGTCAATGTATGATTGGTTACTAGTTTGCCACTGATAGTTGGTATTTATGAATTATTTTCCTTAAAGAAATGCATGATCCATATTTTATAAGGATGAAGTTGCTGTCTATAATTGAAAATTTGTTGAAATGTTTGTTCAACAAAAAGCAAAGGCTGCTGATCTTTACTACTGTTGTTATGCAGAGTAGATGAAGATGTTTACTATAAATTATCCTTTAATATTACTATTATATTCATATATTGGGTCCTTCTTTCTACAGATTCGGCTGTAGGAAAAGAGAAGTACATGTAAGAGAATAACATATAGGAGGTGAATGTGTAGGAAGTTGAAAAGTACTTATATCCAAAATCTTTTGATAATATTCTTATAACTTATTTGGAAGTCAGAGAAAATCAGTATAATTAAATTGTTTAAATAAAGCTTATTAAACAACCATTCTATTTTAAAAAGTTTAAAAGGATTATTAATAAAAACTGAATTCTAATTAGTGATAAGTATAAATACTTCTAGTTTAAAAGAAGCGTGAATGCACAGTAGTACTGTTATTGAATATTTCATTATAATCCAGCTATACAACTCCATATTTTGATTTATTGTTGAAAAATAAGTTTGAACAGTTGGTTAAGTAGATCAAGAAGAGATGTTTAGTAATTAGTATCAACTGAAAAAATGATTTGGCAATTGCAAGTAACTGATTGGAAACTAACTCTAAGTGCCTCAACATCACTTCTCATAAAAAGAGATGGCATAGTGCTGAAAAGTATTTATATCCAAAATCTTTTGATAATATTCTTATATCTTATTTGGAAGTCTAAGAAAATCAGTATAATTAAAGCTTATTAAACAAACCATTTTATTTTAAAAGCTTAAAAAGATCATTAATAAAAACTGGATTTTAATTAGTGATAAGTATGAATACTTCTAGTTTAAAAGTTTAAAAGAAGCATGAGTGCACAGTACTGTTATTGCATATTTCATTTATAATCCAGTTATACAACTCCATATTTTGATTTTTTGTTGACAAATAAGTTTGAACAGTTGGTTAAGTAAATCAAGAAGAGATGTAAAAAAATTAATTATGTAGTCAGTTGAGCACTATTTTACAATTGACTATTATTTAATATTTCTGTTTATTCTTTAGTATAATATAAACTGGTAAGTTTAATATTATTAATTAAAAGTAAGGTTATATAGTTTTAATATTTAAAGAATATTTTTGTATGTAATAAATATAAAAGTAAGGTTATTTAATTTTAAGATTTTGAATAATATTTTCGTATGTAATGAAAGAAATAAAAAAAGTAAAAAATTTTTTTTTGAAAAAAAAACTATGATATGCTTTTTTAAAGAAGAGAATAATTTTTAGAGCCATAGAGGGATATGGACCAAAAAATCTTATTAATATCTCTCATGATGGCAATTTATGAATAATTAATTATTTATGATTTTTAATAATTGCTTCTTCAATATTGCAAAGTGTATTAGCATTATTTAAAGCCATTCTTAATTATATTATTAAAATAATTAATTAAAATTATCAACTTCTTTCCTGTATTAAAGAAATTTAAGTAATAACCCAATTATTACTGTAATTAATAAAGAAATCTTTGATAACTATTTGTATTTGTATTGTTTTCATCAGTAACAAAGATGCCATTAATTCTATAATTTTAGAAATCTTATAAAGAAGATGATTATATTATACATATAATATTTAATACTTATATCTGTATATAAATATGATTTATCTTCAAAGCATGTATAATTCTTTCCAAAATATTTCATCCAAATATATTTAAAATTTGAAATATACTTCTTAAAACTTTCATAATTGATCATTATAGAATACTCTCAATGTATTTCTTTAGTATTATTTACATCTATAGCATATTTTAGTTCCTTTTGTATGAAATAATTTCTTCAATCAATTTTTCAAAAGAAATGATAAAAGACACTAAGTTATTACTTAGGTGTAATAATGCCATTAATAATCTATAAATGTATTTAAATAAATTAAGAACTATTTTTTACTAGCAATAGGGTCCTTCCAGGACAATTCAGGAATATTATCTAGCAATAAGATCCTCCAATAACAATTCAGGAACATTTATCTCTATCAAAGCATTTATCAATGCTTTATAAAGATTGTTGAATTGTGTATATTCTTTAATGAAGTTCATGTTGTTAAATGTTGATAATTCCTTATATGGTGATATTTATGAACAGTATATTCATAAGGGTTTTCAAATGCATCCCCTTAAACTGTTCTTTATTTTATCATTAACGCTCTATTATGTAAGTTATTTCTACTAAAAGTTTTATATTAGCCATGGTATTTTTTTTTAAAATTAATTTAAACAATAAATATTTGTAAACTAAATAAAAATTTTATAATTTTGATATAGAAAATATAGAAATAATAGATTGCTATTATATAAGAAGTTTCATAAGTAAAAATATGCCTCCCAACAAGTTTTATAAGTAGAAATATATCACTTGCATTGAGGCATTTGTAAATTAGTGGTATTAATATTATAATAAGTGTATTATTAATTAATGAGATTATTGATCTAATTATCAGACTGACAGTTTCTTTGTAAACTTCTGTTGATTTCAGATCTTATGCATATTAAAATAAAATATAACAACTATTCTTTTGGTATAATAGTTTTATTTAAATTTGAAAATTTCCTTTTAGTATTGATTTATTTAGTAGAAATTCCATCAATTGCTATAAGTTGATCATATGTTATCTCATTATAAATATTAAAAATAATTTAAAACCACCATATGTTATAGCTATTGCTGTTGGCTAGTTGCACTTTAGCTAATATCCTTTGTTCTTGATTTCCAACTGCATAAATGGTGGCAATTTCTATTTAATCTAAAATTTCTGAATAGAGCCTGATAAAAATATTTATTCATAGTAAAGTATACATGAATGTAAGGATGCAATGTCATCCTATAATTCAAGTATAATCAATAAATTGAACCATTTCTATGATAAACTTGAGAATCGGTTTGTATATGTTCCAATTTATAAATGTTCCTGGGATATCACAGGATAGATAACTTCCCTGAGGTAGTTTTGCAAATACTTGGGACCAGCGTATATATCTGGTATAAGGTTTAGTACTATCTCTTGCACTAACTTCCTTAAACTCCTTTTTGAACTTTGCTTTGTTCATATTATCATGGTACAATTTCTTCCAAAAGTCTAGTCCCCGTAATTTGTATAAATTATGGGATAAGGGGTACCCTTACCCAATGTAAAAGCAATTATTTCGGCAAGATTTTCTTTATGATCATGAATGTCTTGAATCCACTTTATCTCTTTCCTAATATTATTATCCACAACTTTAGATGAAACTGAAACTGTTTTAAAATTATTTGGAGGTGTAAATTCATTTGATTCTGAATCAACTTTTAATGTTACCTTCGAAACTGTTTTTTGAAGTTGTTTGAGCGTTTTCTTCAATAGAGCCAATGTTCCTGTTCCACATATTTTAGGGTGAAGTCACAGTAAGACTGTAAGAGTGATGGTATCTAATAACATATTTATTCAGACAAACTTGTAAGAGTATTTTGTAACTTACAATGAACCAAATGTTCTGAACTCAAATATGAGTGAAATTTAATTAAAGTCTTAAATGAAGTCTCTAGTCATGGCTTGAATCTTGGTGAAAAGATTTTCTCCACAAAAGAAATGGTGTCATTAAATCAGATATATACAGTATATACTTTTGTTATATAGAGGTATATAATAAAGTATATACCAATTATTCAGTATTTACTTTTTTTGCTTTTTTCTTTTTCTTAATAACTCAAATACTCAGTTTATCAAATCCTAATTTAAAAATTCTGTAAATTATTACATTAAAGCCTATGAATTTATGCTAGTTTGTGCACATTTTTTACCAACAATTCAATTAATTTAGACAAGTGTTACTGATAGCACTATAATTACTCTAGGTTGTGGATAGCAAATAGAGTGATCAATAATATTTCAGAAGTGTCTAATAAGATATGCAATATTCTTCCTGAACTTTTGCTAATGTATAGGAGGATAGTGTATTAGCTTTTAAGACAAATGCTGATGCAAAAAACTATCTATTGATAATTAAATGGTTTGATTTGTTCTTTAGAGTTAAAATCATGTATATTATCAAGAAGATGTAGTATTCCAAATATGATTAATAAAAGAGAACAAGAACTGTTTTCAAATCCAAAATATTATTTATTATTTATTTTAGACTTTTAGTTTATAATTTCATTTAGTTTTTCTTTTCTTGAAAAATTGTGTTTTAGTGAGATTGACATCAAATTTTATGAATCTTTATCAACATAACATTTCTGAGCTAAAATATTTTACATCATCAATTCAGAAGAGTATGTCAATTTTTTGTGCCCAAGTTGTTTTCAATTTGACACTTCTCTTAATAGATTTTTAACACTAGTTATAATCAGTATATATGATTTTTTTTAAAAATAAATTTTATATACAAATTAAAATACTTTGTTAATGTCTGTAAAATATTTTAATGTTTCTGTGAAATTTATAGTGTTTATTTCAATCTTATTGAATAGCCACTTCAACCATTCATTAATTTGGCTTTTAAGGTAATATAATAAATATTTGCACGATACTGTAATGCTTATATTACATGTGTATTATTACAAATATGTAAAAGGGTATATGTATAGAAGTAATTGTCAAGTGTTGTTAAGAAAATTCCTTGCTAAATAAAGAATGTTTCTAAATGTAAACCAAATGATAATTTAATAATAATGAGTTAAAGAATTCCCTTTTTATAATTACAATATGCAATATGTATGAAATAGCATATGAAGGAATTTATATTTAAAAAGTATTCATTTTTAATATATTGTGTAAATTTATATAGTATTTTAATAGTATTTAAGACTTTAGATTGTTCAAATAGTAAAATCAAAAGAAATTGGAGATTTTTTCAGACAAAAGAGGGGGTACTATATATGGAGGTACTGTGGTCAGCAATATATGGTAATATGTTATATAAAATATGATTAAAGTATACTTAGTATACTTTCTTTAATTGGAATTACATATTATTTGTGGAATAATTTTTATTAAAGAAAAAAAAAATCTAATCTAAAAAGGGGGAGAAGGGAAAAGTTTTATCAGAAGAAAATTTTATGGTTGTTTAAATACTTTTTTAAATGAGGTCAAGATGAAATAATATGTGGCTTTGTAATGTTTTTGTATTTGTATTTGTTAATGGCTTTGGTAGTGGCTTTTGTAGTGGCTTTGTCTTTGGGCTTTGCGTAATTTTGTAAAATTAATAAGGGCAGTGACATTTATTATGTAATATCCGTTTGTTATAATTCTTAACCCTCACCCCATATAATATATAAAATCTTATGTTACACTATATATATTAAGACCTTTCTTTACCCACTCCCTAAAATACTGATAATAAAATATATTTAAATTATTTTTATTTTTATTAAAGTAACAAACATATGATAAATAAAAAAGTACACAACTTGGAATTAGAGGAAATTAGGATTAGAGGAGGATAAATCTTTTCATTAAAAAAAAAAAAAAAAAAAAAAAAATTTTTTCACATATCTCTATTATAAATCGAATTTAAGTAATATATAACAGCGGCTTGTGTATTTCAATATGTATAATATAAGTTGTGTATTTAAAAGATTTTTTATATTCGTTCGCGCAAAAATAAAATACACGTCATTGATTTTTAGGGAAAAGAGAAAGAAATGAATTATTGAATAAGAATTTAAGACGAATTCGGAGAGTATATTTTATGTTCTAAATATTTAATATGAGTATATATAACTTATTATGCAAGTTTAATTATTGAATTGATCATTTGGAAAAACAAAGATCAAGAATCACAGTAATAATGTAGCGTTGCTATGTACACCACATAATGAACACCGCATTGAGCTCTTTTTTATTATAGTTTTAATAAGGAACTAATTATCCTATTAAATTTGGTATCATCTAATAATACTTTATCTGTAAATAAAAAAAATACATAACTTCATACTTTGTTCTATATTACTATTGATATATACTGTATATAGATATGCTAACAAATAATATATTTTTTCATACATGTTATTTACATTTTTACCTATTTTACAATTTCTAATGTTATAAACAAGATAACTTGGAATTTTCATCGTCTATATTTCTGATTTTCTTTATTTTAACGGATGAGAAGGTTTTCAAAAATTTGGTTTAATTCTACTTAATTTATACTTACGTGCCTTTAATACTGTTATATATCAAGTATAAAAAATTACTTCCTCATGAAAAGTTCAGGATATTAGTATCCGACGCAATCCTAATAAGCAGTAACCAACCCATACCGACCTATCCCTTCAAATGTTTAAAAATGGGAAATCTGTTTTCCGCAGTTGAGAATATATTTCCGGATTGTTGATTACTAATTCGAATTCCTATTGTGTCACATTTCTTTCCTAAATAAGTTAAATTTGTCCAATTATGACAATATAATTTTTATTTCATAACGAATATTTTATTTATAGCAAAAGCCAATTTTAAAATTAATATTATGAATTCTATGAAATGAAACTTCTACCCTTGATATTTCTTTAATTCGTTAACATCTTCAATAATTTCATTGATTTTTTCATTTGAAAATTTTGATCTCAAGCTGCAAATAAAATATAGAACGTTTAATACGATGAATATGACAGAGAATGTTGATCATTTCTGCCTGATTGACTCTTGGCGTTTGCTGCATAATGTTGTTTTACCTGGGAATATAAGATAATGCTTCTTCGACACTACCAGGAATCAAGTTAATTAATTGAGAAACTTCATATTCGTGCAATTCGTACTTATTCAAAGTTCTATTTAATAAGAAATTAAGATTATTTAAGTTATTATTATTACAGTATTTAAATACAATAAATTTATAGTATTTACCTACGAATTTCTTGTACAGTTTCTTTGTCTTTAAACGTTCGGTAAGTCTTACAATAATCTATCATTCTATCAACAATCCTTAATTTTTTAAACAATTTGATTAGTGGATGATTATAATAATTACAGGACGATTACAGGATGATTACAAGACAAAATGTCCGGTAATCGTTCTGAATCTGGTTATTTTATTTTATTAAGTAATTTGTAATTGTGAAAACAGCGATAATTTTAGGAACATATAAAATATAAAAAATAAATTTACTCACGCCCCATGATTTTCAGGATTTCTCAATTTCGTTTGTTCCAACATAATAGCGACTTCAGATAAACTCAAACAAGAAAATTCGGAAACAGTTCCATTTTTAAATTCTTTTTTTTTTTTTATATAAAAAAAATATGTGTAATTATAATAGACTAATAGTATCCAACTTTTTTTTTTAAAAAAAAAAAAAATTAGTCGTAAACTTTACCTTCGTTGAATTTTAATCGACTTGCGTCCTCTTCTTCAGGTGGATATTGTCTCTTAATCCTCGTAATTCCTTCTGACATATTTGAACTTTATTAAAGCGAAACAAGAATTATGATAAGAAAATTGTGGGAAAAAAAAAGAATATCAAATCATTTTTTAATTTATATCATTTCATCATTAAAAAAAAAAAAATAGGCTGAAGTCTAATTAATAAGTAATATTTAACGATTTAAGTGATGATTTAATATTTCTCTCTCATAACATTTAAAATGAAGTGACCGACATTCTATATTATTAAAAAGTAATTTTATAAATGTGAATTTTATTTATCATTTCCTTTGCAGATCATTGTGTTCGTTAAAAAATATAAAAAAAATATGATAAAATTTTATTCATAAAATGAAATAGGTAACATAATAAATTTGAAAATAATTGCAACATAATGATTAAAAAAAAAAAAATATTGCGAAATTGAGTTCAGAAAATTTTAAATTTCACAATTTCACATATTTCATATATTTCTTATAGAATGATAATATATAGTATATATAAATATCTGAAACGTCTTACGACGATTTTCATAGTTTGTTTTACAATATGTACGGTATGTTACATAGAAAATTCCTTAGATTAATTAAAGCATGCATTGAAAATCAAGAAAATCAAGCCTACAAAGTAAATCTTTTGCAACTTTATGGATATATACTAACTAAAGATAATCATATTATCTTTTGTTATTGTACTCATAATTCTAATACATTGATTGTTTCATTTATTCAAAAAAATTAATAATACTTAAAAGGCTTAATTAAAAAAAATTCATATTTCGTATATCAAACAATAATTTATAATTTTTTAAGAAAATTGGGTTACGATTTGTGTTTATAATATTAATAAAAAAAAGTCCTTTTCTTCATATTGTATTCCGTTAATCCGTTTATTCAAAAAAAAAAAAATTAGATTTTCTTACAAGAAAAATATATAATAAAAAAAAAAATAATTTTTTCGTAAAAAATATATGTGATGAATACATTATTTTATCCTCGTTTGGTAGAATTTGAACGAATAGCATAATGCCTTTGTTCATAACCAACCATATCGATACGTAAATTATTTCTAATCCTTTTCATTCTTTTCGATGATACCTTTGGTGGTGGTTCAACTTTGCTTATTTCGATAGGTCTCTTCTTAATTGGTCTTGGGGGGTTGACTTTACGAATAGATGATTTTTTTGGTTTTTCTTTTATTTTCTCATTTTCATCCTTTCCATTTTCTTTTTGTTCATTTACGGTCGCTGGAGGTGCATCAGAAAAATCAAAGTTCATATCAAGTATAGGAGATTCAACTACTTGTGCATGACCATTTTCTTGATTGTTTTTCTTTGCCACTTCATATTGATATAATTTTTGAAAAAATAATTCAAGAGAATTCATTTGTAATTTTGGAAAAAAAAAGAATGTTTTTTTTTTTAAAAAAAAAAAAAGAAAGAAAAATATAAAAATATATTTTTACAAAAAAAGGGATTACGGATAATAAGTATGACAAAAAATGATATTCAAGTTTGTTTTAATTTTAAAAAAAAAATTATTTTTATATGTAAGTATATATATATACAAAGTTTCATATATATATATACATATATATATATATATATATTATATATATTTTTTATATTTATATAAAAAAAATTTTTTTTTAATGAATAAAAAAAAAGAAAATCCAGGAAAGGAAAATTATTTGCCATAATATTTTTTTAAATAACTTTTTCTGGAATTTTATTAATTCATGATTAATCATCATCATTTAAAATTTTTTTTTTTTTATATATACAGTACATATATATCTAAAAAAAAAAAAACCAATCGTTTCATCATTGTAACAATAATCAAATACACACACATTATCTCATTGGATTATCATTGGGTAAAAGTAACGTGATGTTTAAGTAATACAAAAAAATAAACCGAAAATTTTGATCCACGTTTATAAAGACGTAATGAATATCCAATCATAAATTGTACAATTAATTACACTTATTATATTTAATCCTAAAATGATTAGGTATAATACAAATTATTATACGTATCGTAATTATATCTTTTAATTCCCGATAACCAAATAAAGTTAACTGTATATAAATGACAACGCAACGCATGAATTTTCACTGGGTTTTCATGAGAATCCCACGCAAATTAAAAGTGACCTTTGTTCACATGGTGTTGCTTATTCGTAATATTTACCTAATCTGTAGAAAATCATCGGCGATATTCCAAACTTTATTTAGAGTATAAACATAATTTAAATCGTGTAACAATATAAAATAAGTGAAAGTTAGTACTCACTTCAGTCTGTTCCCCAGATATGGTTATTTTAATTAACAAAATGATCAATTCTAACCTATTAAATAATATTCTTATAATCCTTATCCAAATATAAAATGTACACTAGTGTTAAAAAGTAATCCTATAAATATATTTCTGGGTTTCATTTTGTAAAAAATATTTGTGTACCTACAGTATATGTACGTAACAGCATTTGATGTTGTTATCGCTAAAAATTTAGTTAATGTATTTCACACTGATTATATGGTACAATATAATAATTATTAATGAATTCAAGTACGTGGAAGGAATGTTGGTTCCTTATAATAAAAAAAACTTAAAGGATTCAACCATACAATAGGAAGGGATCAGGCGGATCCGGCCTGGTCCCTAAAAACCGTGTCTTTGAGACCAATATAACTACCCAAAATTATCGCCACTATCCAAATTTTATGTTATAACTGTACTTATATTATTGTTATTATTTTTGTTTAATTTTTTATTATGGTTATCGTTTGGGTGAATGCCATAATGAATTTTATAATGATTTTTCAGTTAGTGGAAATAAATGAACGAGCTGAACTTTGAAATAATTAGACATCAAAGTCTTATAAAAATTTATTCTGTTTTTTGTTCCATGTTATTTCCATAAATGTATCATATTCCCGGAATTTATAACCTCAAAAACATGGAAATTACCAGATTTCTTAGAATTTTAGTAAAATGTATCATCATATTCACAGAGTTTCTACAGAAACTACGGATAAAATTTTTTACAGGGATAAGAATATATTATTGTTAAATTATTTACTGCGGAATTTTCAATTGTTTGTGTTACGTTTCACTTTATGCGATTTAATCATATTAAGGTAAAAAGGAAGTGATTTTTTTAAAAATTCCAATTTTAGTTATTATCATACATAAATAAGGTGTTAAGAAGAAAAGTACTGTATTTCGGCTATCTTGTTTTTCATTCTAATGTTCATTTTTGGATTATAAGGTTAAGTTTCATATATGTATCAAAAACAAACTAAACAAAGTACAGTAAACCTTTGTAATGCAATCCGATTTCAACAAAATTTTAAAAATTGGACAAGTGGCAATAATGATATTGGTAAATTTATTCAAGTTACTCAATTATCAATGTATTAATAGATTTTTGGATGCAAATCTATGGCAATGTTGGTTTGGATTTTGATAATCAAACGGAATTATAATGCAAATCGAAGACACAGAAGAAAACAATAAATTATTGCTACGTCATCAACTAGTTTAGCATTGACCTATGAAACACATAAAGGAGCTATTTATACAAGTAGACTACTTGATTTTATCGCAGTTTTCAGAATTCTGTGTACGTTGTGATTACTGAGTGATTATAATTACAGGGCGATTACAGGACGATTACAGGACAACATTGTCCGATTTTTGTCCGATAATCGTCCTGTAATTTAATGTTTTTTTTATCAGTATAGGGGGGTAGCATAATTTTGAAAAGCGAAATAATAATCTTCCTGAACCAAAAAATTCTGATGATTATTATGAAAAAATACACATCCATGAAAATATTGATTAATGTTAATAAATGACATTATAATAGAATCTCAGCGAATCAATATTTCTCAATTGAATACTATCGTAAATGATAATTTAAATTATCCCTGATCGGCACCATTTAAACGATTATGCAAATGTAGTTATGCCTACTGGGTAGAAAATTTTATATGTATTTATTTATCCGTTTCTAGGAAATTTTGCGGTAAAAATTAACTATTGATTATACGATTTGAAAATTTGAGTAATTCGGAAAGATTTGCATTTTCCAAATGAGAAAAACTTTCTTTTAATTTATTTGTAATATCAATGTTATTTTTCAAGTGAAATAATAATAGTTCCAAAGCTTTTTAAAATTTAATTATTTTTTTAAAATAAAAATCTTTTTAAAAATGAAAAAAAAATCAAGCGAAAGAAAATAAGATTCAAATACTCACGATATATTATAAACCACTTACTATTGTGTAAATGGCAGGGGATAAGTAATACTTATAATAAATAGATATTACGTAATAAATGTCACTTCCCTAAAGTAAATTCGTCTTTAGATTTGTTTTTATTATACCTTTTTTGTTTATTCGTAATATAAGCCCATACCCCACCCCATTAATATGTAAAAATCTTACGTTACACTTATATGTCATATGACCTTCAAATACCCACCCCCTAAAATATTACATAATAAATGTCACTGCCCTTATCAAACTATAGAATTTTTTATTGATTTATTATCCTTCAAGAACATAATTTAAAACCCTGTTTAATGTTTACTTTTTTTAAAAAACAAGGTTTAAGTCCGAAAAATATAATTTTAAATATGCCTTTTTTTTTAACTTTCTACAGTCAATATAATTATAATTCTTTTTTAATAATAATTAAAAATGGAGGGTTGTATATTAACTAAAAAAGGATATAGAATAATAAATATTGTCTTTTTACCTAAATTATATATTTAGATATACAGTGAAACGGAAACCGTTAAAGTCCGTCACTGAATAACACAATTTTGTGAATAATCGTACCGGAGATAGTCTTACGCTCTCCGGACAATTACACATCCATATTGATTATAAATTATCGGCATTCTCCGTCATCGGTCCTGAAGTCCGGTCTTTTATCTATTATGATGTGCATAGTAAATATATACAATATATACATTTAAAGTAATTGTATTTATACATTAATTTCATTCTAGTATTTTATAGTGCTTATTTAGTAACATTTATTATTATAGTAACAATTGATGAAATTGGCGCCATAAACACTAAAAATTAATAAAATTAAAAATAAAAAAGGTGCGACAGAACATATAATAGACCAACACCGAATAATTTTGGCCAGCAATATTTACGCACCGATTCAGAACCGTGTAATAAATAAGCAGTCCGGTGGGATTGGGAGGTTCCCATATCCATCCACTCCATTTTAGTAGTCGTATTTACAACCAGAGCGGACAAATCTGTGCCTATTTCAACATGATAACCGCTTATTTCGCACCTATTATGCGACTTTTAGCATTTAATAAACATATAATTATATTATAAGCGTTTAATTTGTACATCAAATGTTTGTTCACTTTTTCTGTATTACCAAACAGTCTAGATTTCTTAAAATAGTAAATATTTTGTGATACACTAATTATGCGTCTATTAAATGCTAAATGTTGCATAATAAATGTTAAATAAGCGGTAAATTTTTGTTGAAATCAGGCGCGGGTTTGTCTGCTTCGGCTTTCCATTGTAATATGTAGAGGTTAATGGACAAGCTATACAAATCAAAATAGAAGTCACACGATGTTTCACAAATCCTAAAAGGAAATTATGAAATGAGCCATATGAATTTCCGAAAAAGGAAATTTTAGTGACAATCATTTGGTTTTGGCCGAAATTATGCATTGGTGAGTATTAATTGAATCGGCAATAAAAAGTAAAAAAAGCAAAAAAATTATTATTGAATATATTAAAATATTAAATTGATTAGGATTTAGGATTTAGGATGGATGGGATTGGCCATGAATATCAGTGTGGCGCACATATAAGCCTTCGTCTTTCAACCTTCATATAAGGGTATATAAAAATCTTAAATTTATTATTATATGTACTATAGAACTTTGAATATAAATTTTTTGTTCTAATAAAGTGTACAGATCAAAGTTTATTGTTAAATCTAATATATTGTACAATATATGTATTTTATTTTTATTTTACTGTACATCATACATATTTTATTTTATGTTATTATACGCTGTATTTTATCTTTATGTTATGTACTATAAGACTTTTATTTTGATATTAATTAACGTACGATCATGAGTCAAATCACATTGCTATCAAAAAAGAAAATATATCTAACAGTATGACAAATCTCTTTAGAAATTTAGCCGACTAACGTTAGGTCCTGCGGCAAGGCTCAGGGGTGGAATATAAATGACGCTTTCACGGAATTGATCAATCTGAAAATTATGACAATTTAGAAATTGAAAGATGATCATCATTAAAAAAAGTCATGTGAAAAATTTTTTTGTGATTCTTCCATTTAAATATGTATATATATGGATATAATTACTTTTTTTCCAATTCCGATACAATTAAACTCAATAAAGAAAAAGATTATATTGTCAAATAAAGTCATGTGATGATGCTTCCATTTAAGTATATATATGTGGCCACATCGGCAAAAAATTTTTTTTCTCCCAATCTTCCTTTTCCTCCCCAAACTAAATTTGAATAAAGAAAAAATAATATAAATACATCAATTTCATCTTTTTTTTATTTTCATAACTTTTAATAAGATAAAAAAAAAAGTATATAAATAACACGTTACATTCTTCTATCGATTTATTAAATCAGAAGACTTTTAGTCGAGTCACTTGACTTTGTCGTATTTATCCCGCATCAAACATTATTTCACTTTCACATTTATTCTAATTTTAAATCTTTTAAACAAATCTTAAATGTATAAAGAAAGGTCAATCACTTCATCAGTTGATATTGACGAATTAATGATATGTAAAGAATGTAATGAAATTTGCATTGCAAAACGGTTCCAACAAAATTTTAAGAATTGGACTAGTGGAAATAATGATATTGATAAAATTATTCAAGATTCACAGTTATCAGATCATTACGAAACGAAGAAAGCATTAGAATGGATACCATATGACAGATTTCATGATACTAAATATATTGCAAAAGGCGGGTTTGGTAAAGTGTATAAAGCAAATTGGATTGATGGACCTATAGACAAATGGAGTAAAAAACATAAAAATTGGATAAGAAAAAATAATAAAGATGTGGCTCTTAAAAAGTTAAATAATTCAAAAAAGTTTTCATTGGAATTTATGAGTGAGGTATATCATTAATTTATTATTAAATCAATTGATTTTCGGTTAATATATAGTATTTTTATTTCGACTAATATATTTGATTTCGATAAATGTAGATTGTATCACATCACAAACTAACTCTTAATACTATTGGTGCTGGTGTTATTAAACTTTATGGAATAACTCAAGACCCAGAAACAAAAGACTATATGATGGTCTTAGATTATGCGGAAAAGGGAAGTTTACGGAATTATTTAGATAAATATTATAATAAATTAAGTTGGTATGATAAGATCCATTACCTATGTAAAATTGCATTTGGAATTGATCATATTCATGATAATAAAATAATTCATCGAGATTTACACGTTGGAAATATACTTCTTACGGATAGTTTTATTAGAGATATTTATATAACTGATATGGGATTATGTATACTTGCAAATTACAATGCGTCAGAAAACACAAAAGAAAAAGTATATGGTGTTTTACCTTACATAGCACCTGAAATTTTGAGAGGACAAAATTATTCTGAAGCTTCCGATATTTATAGTTTTGGTATAATTATGTACGAAATGATTTCTGGATTACCTCCATATCATGATCTAAGCCATGATAATAACTTAGCAATAAAAATTTGTCAAGGATATAGACCAAAGTTTAATATTAAAGTGCCTCAACTTATCGTCCATTTAATTAAAAGGTGCTTAGATGCAAATCCATTAAATCGACCAACAGCAACAGAAATTAAAGAAATTTTAATGCAATGGTGGGTTGGGTTTGATAATCAAACGGAATTACAAGATCAAATTAGAGAAGCTGATGAAATCAATAGGAAATTATCAACTGATAGCATACCTTCAACTAGTTTAGAATTATCATATAAAACACATTCAGAAGCTATTTATACAAGTAGATTACTTGATTTTGAAAATCTTCCTGAGCCAAAAAATTCCGATGATTATTATGAACATTACGATAATATTATATCTTTGGAATATTTAGGTATATATTTAATGATCAGGTTTATATATATTCATGAACGTTTAATTATACTAAATAAATTTTATTTTATAAATAGAATCTCAACAAATTGATATTTCTCAATTGAAATTTAATTAAGATGGTAATTTTTTAATTTTTTATAACAATTTTTTTTTGTTCATACTTAATATGATATTTAATTTATACAATTTCTTTTTTTTTTATAGATTTTAAATAACGAATTTAAAGGTGGAGATAATATATAAAGTTTTTATAATGAGTTATAAAAAATTTTATTGTTACCACATTTTTTATTTTCAGGGATTTATTCTATGATCTTCAAATTAAGTGTCTGTTTTTCTCGTTATAATTTAAAATTTATTTAACGTTACTTTTTTTAATAAATGACCGTAAATTAAATATGATATTATTATTATTTTGTTTTCTATGATCAATTTAATTACGATTTATTTTTTTTATAATGACGAAGTCGAAGAGCGACTATTTATTAAGAAGAGAGATAAGAATTTCAATAAATTTTACGTCCTAATTAAATTATGTATTTTAAATAAACGAACCATTAAAAATTATTATTTCCGTGTTTGCCATTCGTGCCAAGATAAAAAAGATAAAATAAATAAACATGGTATTTAATTTCCCTAAAAAAGCCGCAATCGAATTATTCATTGGGATGATCGACCAAAATCAATTTGACCGATTAAGTGACAATGTACAGTACATGTTATTGATTTAGAAAAAATACAAAATTAATGATTAATATATACAGTATGAAGTTAGGAGTCTCTATTACGGGCCATAGTGGAAACGGAATCCAGCTCTCTAATGCAGTGATGTGCATTTATGCTTCTAATCCAAGATATATTAATTGCGAAAACTTTGCTCATTAACAACTCAATAACAGTACTCTTTGAACTCGGAGTAACGACGTTTGATAATATTTTTTTTTACGATACAAGTATTTACATTCAATGCTATGAAATGACATTGATGGCATGTCACAATTGTCACGTCATTAATGACAAATGACTGTCATCCATTTGAGTCATGTGATCTTAATGCTGGCTGAGACGTTACTTTAATTTTGGTTTACACCAGCCACTTGCTAGTTTTGGCCTGATTTAATTTTAAAACCTTGGCAGATAACCAAAACCCAAACTGCTCTTGCGGAACAGGGGTCGCCTCCTTGGTCGTAAAAATGGGATCAATTAGAACCCACGCCCGAACAGACACACCAAGAATAAAAAAAAAACTAACTAATGTGATCTAAATATATACATACAGAGAAAAAAAAATAACCTCTACAAGGAAATCCAGACGCAGAAAAATAAAATTAACATCTATATGTGAGAAGAAGGCTGCCACCAGCTGATCAATCGTCATCACGTGATAAAAAGAAAAGCTGAGAAGATAAAGAGCCAATAAAGGCGGAGCCACTGATGGTTGATATTCAGCTCCATGATGGGTTGGTCAACGTTAAATATAAACATCTAACTTAATGAGAAGTATATGAGATATTTTATCACATGTTAGGCGAGCGAAGCTTAGGTTATACTGTTGCTATCAATAGAAAAAATAAATTTCAAGAAAAAGTAGCCTTTTCGTTTTTATCTTTGGGTTTGACATTATAATACTTGACCCTAATCAGAGTTTTTATTCATATACTGAAATCTCAATAAATTTTAGATTTACTAATTAAAATCTTTGGACCATGTTATCAATACATTTTGCAAAAATAAAAATTGAATAATCATATAGATGAGAAATTAAATATGAAATTTATTCTTAATTTATAATTATATTTAATAAAAATGAAACAAGTCGCAACTATTTTAGTATGCTATGTTTACGCCATTTTTGATAAGTGTACATTTAAGTATTTGATGAAAAATTACATAATAATGATAACATATACTTATATACTGTGTAAATAATAATAAATTTCAAAAAAAAAAATCTATGTTTGTAAAAAATATTTACTAAAAATATATATATATATATTTTTTTTTTTTTTTTTTTTTTTTTTTTTTTTTTTTTTTTTTTTTTTTTTTTTTTTTTTTTTGTTCTTTTTTTTTTTTTTTTTACTTTAATTTCATCTTTTTTCTCATTTTTTTCATTTTTTCATTTTTCATTCTTGCCTTATTTTAGACTAAGATTCTCTTTAAAA
>QZLH01000947.1:23499-42057 GCA_003833135.1 Oehlia diaphana | reverse complement strand
ATTAAAAATTTTACATAATTAAATTTAAAATACTTAGAGCTTAGCAAAAATTATTTACTAAACCCTATAACTAAGTTTGTATCTACCTTAAAAACTATCTGAGCGCTATTCTAAAGTTACTATCTATTAAAGTTAATTATGTTAAATCTAATCTAAAAAATTTTTGGTATAAGATCCCAAATTTTTCCTATGTTAATACCTTCTGTTACTGATCCTATCAAGCGATTTCTGGTTACTATATTAATATTTTTGTTCAAAGATTTTTTTTGATTTTTTTCAATGTTATCTTTTGTTTTTTTGATTTTTTTAATTTTCTTCTTATCTATATTTAAATCTTCTTCTAATTCCGTTTCTTCTGTATTAAAATCTTTTTTCCTTTTAAGATCTTTTTTATTGATTCCATCTATTTTTTCCAGTCTTGTAATTTCTTCGCATCGTGGTAACCAAATTCTATTTTTAAATTCTTCGTATATGAAATTCCATAACTCCTTGATAATTTTTGTTTCTTCTTTTATATTAGTTAACTTATTAAATCGGTTATTAAAAACTCCTCTTAGTAGTTCCCAGGCTCGACTTTTTCCTAACAAAATATCAGAATGTTCTTCTAATATTGTGATAAAATTAATATTGTGATTCCTTAAAATAGCAATATCTTCTTTCCTGCTTTGTATATTTAAAATTTCTTCGTATTTGTGAATTGATTCATATATTATTTCATTTATCGTTGCTGTATTATCTTCACATATCCACATGGGTTATAATTTTATCTTATTTTGAACTTTACCGAATATTTCCGAGTTCTTTAAAATTTGTTAAGTGTCGTATAACCATTGGTTAAATGAATTGTCCAATAACATTTATCTATTATTTTGAATTGCTGATCCGTATTTTTTTATAGTCCCGTACATTGTACATTATGAAATCAGCTGTAAGTAAATTATTTATATTGATAATAATACCATCTTACTTCCGGTTTGATTTATTAAAACAATTAAAACCAATTTTTTAATTCATACGTGGTTAGATTTATCAGTTTACAATTTTGTGGTAAAGTAACGTTTTAAGTTTTGGGCATAATAAGTTCATGAAATCATATGTGAAGGTCGTTATTTATATCAATAGGAAGAAAAGAATCAGATAGAAGTAATAATTATGCACATAGTGATAGCCTTATTTTATTAACAATCAAATCTGAACAAGTTTATTAAAAATAAATAATACTTTTTAATAAAAAAAAAATAGTTTTATAATTCCAAAAAATATATAAAAGTATATAAATAATTCACAAAATCTTAGGATTCTAAACAAGCTTTCCTTTTCTTTTTTTTTTTTTTGTCCTTTATTTAGTATTGAGATAATTACAAACGTAATTCAGTAATCTCAATGTAGACGTAAATACATAATAAATACATCATATCAATAAAGTATTTATCTAATACATAATTATTGGCTATACCGAAAATAAAACCTAAATATATTGTGATTAAGCTTAAGCATAAAAAACTACTCTATTGAATACATATACTCTTTATCACCATCGGTATCACTAAATTCCCTAGCACCCTGAGATTGCGCACTACGTTTTTTATTAACGTTCAAAGTATCGTTACCTGGTTCACCTTCTTTACCTTTACCTTTAAATCCTTCTGTATTACCACTAATTTCCTTAATTCTATCACTAAATTCCTTATTCAATTTATCAAACTCTTTAACCGGATCCTTATTGTAAGTCGTTGAACCCATTCGACTATCCTTCTTTCCAAAATACCAATTAGCGTTGTTAATCGACATCGTATGAGTTCTTCGCGTTCTAAACGATCCATCTCTACATATAATTTGATCCTGTGATTTCAATTGTAAATCTGTTCCTATTAAATCATCTTGCAAAACAAGCTTTTCTAATTTTTTAAAAAAAATATTTCATGATTAATGCTATATATAATAATTAAGCATTAATGTGATAATATCAAATATACTAAAAAAGGCAACTCACCATTATTCTGTGTTTCAGTTTTTATCTCTGCAATTTTATATAATGAATTTTGGACTGTAGAATTTACGTCTGGTAAAGGTGACCTATTATTAAATTAATAACTATCATATTAGTTACATTAATATTTAACTTAATTTTTCCTATTTATAATTCAAATTAATACCATTGAGCGTCATTAATATCAAGTTCAACTTCTCTTGAACTATACTCTAAAGAAATATAAGAAATAAGAAATATATAACAATAAGTTTCAATTAAATTCTTAAATTATGTTTTGTACAATATAACACATACCTTGCTTTATTGGCAACATTTCATTTAATGGTCTGCTAGTATAAATCGTATTTGGACATTGAATATTATTCACTGAATTCTGAGTAGTAGAATTTAATTCTGATAAAGATGACCTAAATATAAATATTTAAATTAATAATTGCATTAATGTCTGTTTCAATTTTTTGCAATTACATATTAATACCTTTTAACATTGTTAATATCAAACTCAAGATCCTTTGAAATATGCTCTAAAATATAGAAAACGTAGGATAAATTTTGTACATTATTAATGTTTCAAAAATAATGATAACGTTAAGTATTATAAATAAAATAAAAAAAAATTAATACCTTGTTTCTTATTAAATGAAGTTGATGATGATAAACTAATAGATAATGACTCTGAATCTGAGATTAAAGGATTTAATAATCTGCTAGTATAAATAGCTCCAGGATGAGAGTTTACGGCAAATCTAGGATCAAGTTTGTTTATCTTTATTAATCCCAATCGTATTTTTTCAGCTTGATTAAATTCATCATCTTCCATATTTACAGCTTGATTAAAATGTGTATATAAAATATTTTTTATTGCACATCTCCATAAAGCAATGGTTTTACGAATTTCTTCTATACGAGGTCTTTTTAAAGGATCAGAATCCCAACATTTTTTCATTAAATTACTAAAACATTTAGGGGTATCATCTGTGATTTCAGGTCGTTTTCCATCAATAATTTTATAAATAAGACCTATGTCATGGTCAAAATCAGCAAAAGGTTTACAGCCTGTCGTTAATTCCCACATAATCATACCAAAACTATAAATATCTGATTCTTTTGAAAATTTGTTACCATCAAATATTTCTGGAGCAACATAAGGTATTACTCCATATATTTCATTATTTGATGAAGTAACATTTGCAGGCTGTGATAATCCTAAATCTCCAATGTGCCATTTACCATCAACTAATAATATATTTCCACTATGTAAATCTCTATGTATAAAATTCTCTTTATGAATGCAATCAACTCTAAAAACAAAGTAAACAACTTTGATAGTTAGCCAACCTAATAATAATTGACGAGCATAAATTAAATAAATATAATAATCACCCCCTTGAAATTTCCAGTAAAATAGTTAATTTATCTTTCCATGCAATATTTTTAAAATTGTTTTGTAAATAATTATGCAAATCTCCTCCATCTGCATATTGCATTATTATCATATAATCTTTTGTATTAGGATCTTGTGTAATACCATAATATTTAATAATATGTTCAAATCTATTATGATATTGAATAAATGATTTTAACTAATATAAATTATAAGGTAGTTGTTGGTTATTTATTAAGTAGTAGAAATAAAAGATTAGAAGATTAACTTTTTTACATATTTACCTCATTAATAAAATATTTACTGATATTCTGTGATTTCAAAAATTTTTTTACAGCAACAATTTTTCTATCTAAATATGTATCTATATTCCAAGCCGCTTTATAAATTATACCAAATCCTCCCTCTGCAATTTTTTTAAAATCTTCAGTTTTGGAATATTCAATCATTTTTATATTTTTCCAACTTGTCTCAACTCTATTTTTAATAAAATCATATATTTTTAATGGGTCACTGACTTTATAAGTATTATTCATATATTTAGCAATTTCATCATTACTATCAATAATAGAATTAAGAAATTCATCTATATTATGATTTCCATTGATACTAATAGGTTCCACTCTTTTGCATTTGATACAATGAGAATGGCTTGTGAATCCAAAAATAATATTTGTTGTTAAACAATATCTACATCCATTATAAATTATAAAACAATGCGAACACCATTTTTGGCTGTCAGATTTATATTTTAACTTTTTCCTACAAACTATACAATCACTAAAAGCATCCCACCAAGGTAAATAAAGTATTGGAATACTTTTTTTAGTTAAAGTTGATTCTGTATATCCAGAAGAAACTGAATAGCAATCCAAACACATGAAAGAAATTTGTTGATTAATTAAATTTCCACACAGATTACAATTTTCACTTTGAGTTACCTTATTTCGTTCATTTATATCAAATGAATGATGTGTAATAATCTGTTTAAAGTATGAAATTTCAGAACAATTAATGCACCATTCTTGTATATTTTTTGTACAAACCTCCAAATTTCTCGGTTTATCATGTTCAGTACATTGAGTATTACTTGTGAATATATGTACATCTACCATATTTTGAGTTGTAAACTTTGCAAACTTAATGTACCAATGTAAGCAATATTTGCAATATTTTTGTTTAAACAGAAGTGTTGATGAATATTCATTTCTACATTGATGACATATATTCTCACTATTATTAAAAGGAATGAATATGACTGGAATAGAAAAATTTTCTTTACTTTCTAAATTTGAATGGGAAATATATTTTAGGTCAATATAATTAAGCTTACTTATAAATCCATATAATTTTAATAAGTTAAAATTTTTATCATTAACATATTTAACAATCTGATCGTGATTATCAGCATTCATTTTTGTAGAAACAATAAAATTTTCCATAATATTTTCAGTGTCAATAGTAATAAATGATATTCTTTCACATTTTTTACATTTAGATTGGCTTGTAAGTCCAAAAATAATGTTTGTTGTTAAGCAATATTTACATCCAGTATAAATTATAAAACAATTTGAACACCATTTTTGACAATCATCCGATGCATTGGAGGGTATATCACTTTTTAAGATATGTTTACAAACAATACACTGCTCATTATTATACCACAATGATAAATAAAGAATTAAAATAGTTTTTTCAGTTAAAGTAGATTCTATCAATTCAAAAGAAACTAAGTAACAATTTGAACACAAACTAAACTCAGTATTGATTAATAAGTTTTGCCGACCACATAGTGTACAATCCTTTTCACATTTAATTATTTCATTTTGTCTTTTATAATAATAATTCATATCAAGTGAATATTTTGTAACTATTTGCTTAAAATATAAAATCTCAGAACAGTTCATACACCATTCTTGAATATTTTGTGTATATAATTCAATATTTTTTGATTCATGGTCAGTACAATGAGAATTACTAGTATTATTTATATGCACATCTAAACATACATTTTTGTCACTTAAGTCCTTGCGATACAAATACAAACAATATTTGCAATATTTTTGTTTAAATAAAATTGTTGAAGAATAATTAAATCCACAATAATTACACCTATCCATATTTTTACTAAAGGAAATAAATCTAATTTGTCCATTTTCTTTAATAGGATAAGAACGATTATCTGGATTTTGGTATTTTTTGTATAATTTGGTATTACTCATATGTTCATATATTTCATATATTGAACCCATCAAATTCAGGTTCAGTGTTTTATTCACCAAATTAATAATATTATTCTTTCTAATAATTTCAAGATGATTGTCCAAATTATACTCAATGCCCGTAACGTCGATATCAATAACTCTTTTACATTTTCTACATTTAGACTGTTTTGTAATTCCAAAAATAACATTTGTTGTCAAACAATATCTACACCCTGTGTAAATTACATAGCAACGTGAACACAATTTTTGACAGTCAGATATATATTTTATATTCCTTTCACAAGTTATACAAATACTTGAATTATCCCACCAAGGTAAATAAACAATTGGAATAGGTTTTTTGTTCAAAGTTGATTCTATCCATTCAGAAGAAATAAAATAGCAATTTGGACATAACTCCCTTGAATCTTTCTTATATTCACATAATTTACATTTAAATTCATAATTAAAATTACCAGGTAATATGGCTTTTGCAGCTATTTGATTAAAATGTAAAATTTTAGAATAACTATTGCACCATTCTTGAATAGTTTGCGTACCTTGAACTTTTTTTGTATATATGAAATCCAAATATACATTGATGTCAGTCAGTTTCTTATCATAATCAAATAGACAATTTTTACAAAATATTTGACCAGATAGTGTCCGAGAATATTTATATTTGCAGTATTTACACTTATTTTCGGAATTATTAAAAGGAATGAACAAAATTGGTACAGGGCTGGATTTTAATCTTGGTGTAGGATTGAAAGAGTTTTCACCGTTAGTACTTAAAAGTTCCATGATAAAAGTTTATCTATTGAATAATGAAGGAAGAAAATTTCGCAGAAATTAAAAATTATGAAGATATTTATAATTATAATAGAATTTCGGAAAAATGTCTCCTGTAAAGAATTCTTCCTCGGAATTCCATGATGTAACCATGGGTTTCTGGCATTTAAGTAAGGAAATGATCTGCAGTAAGTAGTAAACTTTTTTTTGCGATTATTTTTGAATACCTGTGAATACTGTAAATAATTTTTATTTATGACAATTAGAATAAATTTAATTTAATTTATTGCAAGATATTACATAATTATGTGTTAATCATATTACGATCATTATTTTTATTATGATATTAAGTGAATTATTTACATTTCATAGTTAAATTCCTTGAAATGCTGATCATCCGGATTTGGTTCTACAAATCAAAAATCCAGGATGTCCGATCATCCGGACTTGAATTAACATAAAGTCACCAGACGATTGTCTTCAAAAAATTTGAAAATGAAAAAAATTATTTATAAAATATTGATAAAGATATAAATAAATTCACAAAATTTTTGTTTAACACCGACAATCATGAACTGCGCCAAATGTTTATTTAATTACCTAAAAGTTTTCTTACAAATATATATAGGTTTAACTATTTGTTTAATATAACTGATAAACTATGATACATTTTCAAATTAAGAATAGATGAAAATGCCTACATACATTTAGAAGTACTGTATAATCATATTAAGTATATTCGTCACTATCTGTATTGTAGAAAATAGGAAATAGGTTGCGGATATTTGTCAATAGAAAACATCAATTCTTCAGTACTACTTAACTTAAAAATCTATCTCACGACAATTACACTCCAATGTTTATATTAAGACCACATAATAATCTATTGGTAATAATTTATATTCGCAACTCCTTAAACCTGATTAATTATCTTTTTTTAATAAATAAAATATTAGTGAGTTTAATTAGAAACATTTTTTTTTTTTATGAAAAAATAATCATTTTAATTAGTTACTTAAACGACTATGATACGCTTTAATTTTTCTTGCTAATGACGTAACAAATTACTGTACGTGTAATAACAATTTACTCCATATACAGTATTAATATGGAACAACAAAAAAAGTAAAATTTTGTTATAATTAAATTGTTGTATTATAATTTCCATAATTTCTTTCAAATAATACTATTTACGTAAAACTTTAAACTTTCATTCATTCAATCCATCTTTGATCACCGAAATTATCATGCGTCACATTGATAATCCTTCCTATTTTATTAAATTGAAGACAATGATATGCTAGATTGTGCCGTTAGAGAATGAAGTATGGCAAAGAATCATGCACTTAATATTAATGGATAAGTATTATAGTATTCATTTTATCACTAGTACATGAAAATGGATTATTTTAATACGAAAGGGAAATTTGTGTAACTCTACAGGCTCGTAAAGTTGGGGTGCGTGGTCAAGTATAGTCCTATAATAAAATTTACTATTGAAGATTTCTACATATCGATCCTAACCACTTCGAATTAATTGCCGGCATGAGTTTAAACTTTGGTTATGGTAATAATTTTTATAATGTACATATAAACGAAAATAATTTTCCCACTAAATTATCTGAAATCTTTAAATTTTAATAACTTACGCTTTATTAGCATTTAAGTAACGCCGTAAAGTTGAATAGATACATGATATCTTCAAGAAACATAAAATACCTCATTTTTTTTAAAACTTATGAAAAAAAAAGTTTTATTATGGTTAGAAAAATTTAATTTATTATAAATTTCGAAGTATTAATGACTTTTTTTTTAAAAAAAAGATATTTCGTGAAAGAGACAGTAATTTTGCAAAATTTGAAATGAAAATGTTAAGAAAGATCCAGAGTTATTAAAGAAAGAAAATATAGCTTCGTTAACAATAAATTTATTATAAAATAGTTTAAATTATACTATAAAATAGCTTAATACGAAAAAATCTTCAATAGTAAATTTTATTATAGGACAATACATAGTTTTGATTTAATTCGTTGTCAGTGCACCCCATCGTAAAGTATTAACGGGTAAGTTTGATGGTTATTGTCATAATTAATTTCATTATTTAACTGATATTATTAACAACGAGCTTTAAATTGTAAATTCGAATATAAGAATTTTCACCAATATTTAATGAAAAATAAAAGATAACAATAATAATAATAATAAAATTGTTTAATCTAATTAATAGTCTATTCAACTTATCTCAACTTCTACTTAACTCACTGACTGGAGAAATTGGGTCTTAATTATTTTTCAACCATTAGCCAAAATTGTAAATATTACATGATCTAGTCAACTAAAAATCATTCATAATTATTATAATTATTAAAAAGTACCATAATAAACTTTTCTACCCTGATTTTTTATGAGACTGTGTCTAAATTATTTATGATATGACGTGGTAAAGGATTATTAAAATCTCGCATGTTCATTTATAATTTTTAACAAATATTTCATAAAGAAATATTGAATTTTTATTAAGAAAACATTTAAATTAAGACATGATAAGTTTTTGTGTAAGAGAAATTTTTTTTTTTTAAAAAAAAATGAATAAACAAAAAATAATTGTAACTATAAATATTATCTAGAATTCGTCTCTTTTAACTCTTTTATCAAATTTTTAAATTTTTTCACCATATAAAAACTTCCCAATACGTTTGACGGTGTTATCATAAGCACCACCCCTACTTAATGCTCTAGTTGCCGCATAACCATGCATATTAGCATCATCTACCACGAATTCTGTTTTTATATTATTTTGTTGTAATTTTCCAATAAATGCTGTAACATCATCCAAAAAAATGTCAAAACTTCCAACGCAAGCAAATACTTTCGGTAAGCCTAAAAGTTGACTTTCAAATAATGGAGAAATCATTGGACAAGATGGAAGAAGATTTGAGTCGCCAACATATAAATTTGTGCTATTGTTGAACCAGGTAACATCTGTGATGTCATTTGAAGCATTGTCGATGAATGATCGAGTATTTCCTAGTCCCTGAAAACCCCAAAAAGGATTATAAATGAATAATTAGCAAGAATACCACGTATAAAACTATAAAATCATAAATTACTTACGGATACTGTAGGAGAAAGTAAAATAAGAGCGGCGGGAGGATCAGTATATGCTTGATTTATAAGATGTATTGCACTAATTATAGCCAAATTTCCGCCTGAACTATCACCAGCTAAAAAAAAAAAAAAATTATTTTTGAAGAAAATTAATTTAAAATTAAAGAATTTTTCTATCACCAAGGTGATGATCACCGGTGACTGAAATTATGATAATTGACCAGCATTAAAAAAATATAGTGCCGGTAAAAATTGATAATTCTGGCCAACGGTGATGATCACCCCGGTGATTTGAAGTAAAAACCTAAATTAAAATATTAATTTAAATAAATTATCAAAATATGTACCAAAAGCAATTTTGGATGGGCTAATTTTCTTTTCATTAATAAGCCATTGATAACATTCCAACATATTATCTCTAGCAGCTGGGAATGGATGCTCAGGCGCCAATACTATAATATTAAAATTTCGATATTCGTTATAGATTATACATTCAAAAAACAAAATACGTTAATATTTAATTACTTACGGTAATCTAGTGACAAAATTTGTGTTCTAACGCCATAACTCAATTTCCATGCTTTAATCCAATCGATGTACGTGTCTAAGAGTAATAATGCATCACCGAGAACGAAGCCACCACCTATTTCGTTCGAAACAAATTAATTTTATTGAAACAAATTTTTACTTTCTTCGATTCTTTACTTACCATGAGCGTATAAAATAATCATATCAGCATCCTTTCCAATTTCTACACGATCAACACCATCAGCAATTAAATATCCTTCCCATCCATCTTCTTCGTTACTCGTATTCAATTTCTTTACCCAATGATTTTGTTTTCCACGAGTGAATTTTTCCGATCCACTAAATAATTTTCTTAATAGCCATAGTGGTAAGTATAGCTCAAAAGTTTTAAGGATGGTCGCTGTTATACGTTGATATAAGGATGGTGTCAAACATTCTTTATCAAAGAATTTAGACGTGAAATATGCAATAATTGCTAGTGGAATCTTAAATGCTAAAATAATACATATGTAGAGTTGATTTAATTAATATCTCAGAATAAATAATTTCTTCTCAACATTTTTATACTTTACCCAAGACTAAGGTACACAAAAGTACAGATAAAATGAAATCCATTTTTGATATTGATAAAATTAAATGAAATTAATCGGTGTTTATATTAAATGTTTTTAAAAATTTATGCTGCGCATCACATGAAAAATTTAATTCAAAATGTGAAATCCGCATGCGAAAATTTGTTTGAAAGTGATCTGCATAGGCACTTTTCCCATATTAATTAGCGTCAAAATTTTTTCTTGTGACTTCATCGTGACTTTTTTTTTTTTTTTTTTAAGTGAATTTATTTTATTCGTTAAAATCATGATAATAGAATGGGGAAATTGTTTTTTAACGCACCCTGCACAAAATGCATCTCGACTACTGTTGACAGCAGGAGTTTAGGTTAAGTTAGGTTAGCATGTTGTACGTTGTATCTTTCTATGTCCCCATTTTTAGTATCACTTATAATAAAAATCTCCGTTAAATAACATCCCTGCATTTTACGTGGGATGCATCGAAGATAAAAACCCTTAAAAAATATATTTATAATTTTTTTTTTATCCAATAAATTTTTTTTATTTATTGCAATTAATGCAATTAATTCAATCAAACCAATTTAGGACGATTATCCTCCACTTTTGAAGTCCTTAATATAGTCGAAGACATACAAAATACAGTAATAAATCATGTTGGTAGTGACTTTGAAGGAGAAAATAATCACCCCCTTAATTTTATATTCTCGTAACGTCAAATTTTTTCAAAATTATTAAAATAATATGAGAGCAGGTATATATGTAATTTTTTTCGTTAAAACTTTTATAAATCACGAGATTTCAATTTATGTTAAAAATCTATTTTGTCGGAGTTAGTTAAGCGTTGGACTGGTTGAAAAATAAAATGTTTAAACGAATTGCATTGCATAAATATTGTTCATTCCTTGTCGAGAAAAACTCGGAAAAATTTGGTAATAACTTAATCTTGTTCGGTCGTTACTCGTTAGTTTTCACCTTATTCTGAGCTTTAACGAGTTTTACCGAATGTACCTATCCCGCATATGATGCAAAATTTGAGTCGGGTCATTAACCCGGGTAAACTCAGCCAGTACGAATTACAATAAGACTACATTGTTCTATTATAGATGTAAAGCCCATTTAAAATCTAGAACAAATAACAAGTGCGTACATGAAGCATTATTGTTCCGAACATGCGCAAAAAACCCGAGAAAAAAAAAATATTTTTATGCAAACAATTTCAATGATTAATACAGCAAAAAAATTGTATAATATTCTTTGTTTTA
Organism: Oehlia diaphana; assembly: GCA_003833135.1. Taxonomy (NCBI): domain Eukaryota; kingdom Fungi; phylum Glomeromycota; class Glomeromycetes; order Glomerales; family Glomeraceae; genus Oehlia; species Oehlia diaphana. The sequence goes on along the minus strand of QZLH01000947.1, from coordinate 30,214 downwards.
ATCTTTATTTCGAGACAAAAATCTAAATGTATTAAACATATGCTTGTACATAAAATGATCGCCGCTATGAATGGCTGCGCCATATTTAATTAATGAACGGACGTTAAATTTTTTTTGCAAAATAAAAAACAACTTTATATACAAACCATGATGATAAATAAATTATTAAAAAAGAATATTACGATATAATATTGGAATGGATACACTATTGATTATTTTATGATATTAAAGAAAAGATGATTTAGACTATTTATCATAATTTTACAGAAATACGATAAACTTGTTCGTTATATTATAATAAAGGAATTGACGAGAAATTTTTACTTTATTTAGTATAACTCAAAAATTTAACTGATGATTCTCTAATGACCGATAATAAATTAATAAGTCCTTCTCAATATTATATTTATTTATATATTACATAAAAAAAAATGTAGGTTTAAAATAAATGAAACATTCCAAATTCAGATACGAAAGGACATATTCTGGTTTTTTTGATCATATATTTGGTGAAAATGTAGTGAGCGTATATATTATTAGTATGTCAAATAAATATATTTTCAAAGCAATAAATCAAGGGAACGAAAAAATCATGACTAAAAATTATAATTTAGGGATAATATATTTGTTTTAATAAAGTATACTTCAACAATGAATTTAAAGTAAATATCACAAAAAGATTATTTGTTTGTAGTTCTTCAACGCTGTGAAAAATCTGTATATAGACAATGTATTTAATTTAAAAGATACAAATTAAAAACTAGTGAACCAAATGTTAATGATATAGTATCTGATTGATGATATTAAAGAATATGTAGAGATGAAATTTGCATAATTCGCAAAATATTTTAATTCGTTTAACGGAAAATGACTAGACATTTCACTTATCAAAATGACGCAACTGATCTACATCACCCGAGATTAGTGCTGGTCAACGTGATAATTCTGGCCTACATTATATTCAATTAAAATGATGCCAACTAAATGAAGTAAATCCCGCTTTAAAGGTCATTTCCGAGCACTTATTCAATAAAAGTAATATTCTTAGAAAAGTCATCTTTAGTTACATACAGAGCTATTCGTTCATACACGCGTATAGAAAAATTATCAGCCGACAGTGCACAATGGGATCTTTTAGGATGACGGATGGTGTATAGATTAATATTATTAAATAGCCGTCCGTAATTTAGTTACTTACAAATTGTAACATATAACTTTTTTAAGAACAACGTTTTTTTTTCGCAACATGTTAAAATATTAATAGAATTCTTAAAGAAAATTCATCAAGAACGGATGGTTTACCTTGATTTACATACAGGAAAAATATATTAAAATTATAATATGTAGTCCTTGAACTCTTGAAGTATTATAAGATGACGATAAACAAGCAGCTGATATATAATTTATGATTATTACGTATTTAATAATAATTGACTTTTTCTAATACTCGCATGATGAATCCTAAATATCACTGCAAATACAATCAAACCTATAGAGGGTTACGGTACGTTTTGCCGAAAGCTATTTCGCCGAAGCCATTTCGCCGAAGCCATTTCACCGAAAAGATGTTTCGCCGAAAGCCATTTCGCCGAAAATGATAGAAATATCACTTTTATAAAATTATTAATCGTGCAATCATGACAATAAAATTTTTATTTATTTATTTCTTAAGCTCATCATGAACCTTAATTCGTAATTCATGTAACAATCGGAGCACACCAGTGTGTAAAATCTAAACCAAAAGTCATGTGCACAATGTGCACATTTTTGTGACGTTAGATGTGCACAAAAATTTTCAATGTGCACATGTGCACATTGTGCTCATAGATTTTACACACTGGAGCACATTCGCAAATTTGCATTTCGTTGTTAATTCGTATATAGGTAAATCGGTCAATTTTTAGTCAAATTGGCTAAAATTTTTACTGATAAAACTTAGATATTATACCAAGCATTAATTATGGCAGTTATGAAGTTTTAAAATTTCACAAATAATTGTTAATTAACAAAATTTTAGTAAAAATTCCTTGCAATTTCTTATTAATAAAAGTGTGAACCAGAAGGCTCAAAATTTATATTTACAGTGTATACATTTTAACATATATTAATGGATTTTTAAAAAAAAAGTAATATAAAAAAATAAAAATTATTCTTATTTTATATAAGGCTAACAGTTTATTTTGTAAAAAAAATTTCTAAATTTAAATTTTTCCAATTGACAACTTTTATGTAGCCATTCGGCGAAATGGCTTCGGCGAAATGGCTTTCGGCAAAACGTACCGTAACCCTATATACCGATACAGCTTTTTTTAGAAATAAATATCGGTATATTAAAATATCGGTACATGTAATTCGTTAGCAAATTATAATGCGGGCCAAAATCTAGTTCTTGCCAGCATTATGGTTAACTTTTTGGCCAACCAATAATAACTTCAAAACTCATATGATCGTTAACTCAGTGAAGTGTAACCAAATATCGGTATATGTTGTTATACATTACTATAAATGGACAAAGGAATTGTATCGATATGTTATATCGTGAAATTATATATAATATCGGTATAATGAGGTTTTTCTATTAGTTACGAAACGGGACAAAGGAAATTCATCGGTATATGTCAATTATCGGTATATAAACTATCGGTATATCGAGGTTAGTCCAGATAATAGACCAAATGTTATTTGGCTATCGATCTTCGAAAGGAATATTATGAAATTAAAAAAAATATATTCCAAAGAAGCGGAAGAATATAGAAAATTATTACATTACATTTTGTAAGAAACAGAACTTATTTACAGTTCATACGCCTTGACCGCTTAATACAATTTACGATTTTATGCTGAATAAATCATAAATATAAAAGTTCTTTTACGCATAATATTACTTGTATAATAAACATTTATTCTTGATACATGTATTAATTGTATTATTGTAGTTTCTACTATTATACATAGAAGTTAATTTATAATAATTACCTAACGCCTTCTCTTGATTCATTGTACGCAATGATCTTTTATTTTTCTTGTGAAACCTTATTAAAACACTATATTTACAAGATCATATATAATAATATAGTAGTTGAAGCAATAAGAAATGTAAAATTCAAGTGGATTGCAAATTCCCATTTGTTACTTTAAGAAAATTATAAGTTCGTCAGACATACTGTATAAGACCTGATCATCAAGAATTTAAATGATTGACATTTCAATTCAATAATATAACAGATAAAGTTTAAAAAAAGTGTTTCATATTTGTAAGTAGGTTATTATTATTCCGGATAAATTTCCTGGAACTTTACCGAATAAAGTCTTATTTAACACGATTCATTATTACTCAACGCCATTATATAATCATTAAGAAAATCCTTTTTCCATATTAGTCAATTAATATGACTATCAAAAGTAAAAACTCCGGAATTTAACCGAAAACTAATTTATCTATGGAAAATTCTCGGATCTGTCGGGTAAATTTTGATTGTTCCAATGGGAACATTTCAGGGGCTTTTCGACACAAAAATAAATATAAATAAATAAGAAAAAAAAATTTTTTTTTTCCAATATTGATCCTGTCAGGAGATTCAAGAAATCGTTACATTTCACTAAATATACATTTTTAATATGAAGTATTATTCGTTGACTAAACGATTATTCTCGAAGAAATTTTTACACTTTATTATTCTTTGCAATTTATTTCTCAATGTTGTCATCGGTGCAGATCCTATGCCATCAGCTGCGCCTCCAATAAGTGGTTGGCTTCCAAGAGAAATGAATCTTGATCGTACTGAAATTCCGAAAAATATATTGGTGGTGGTTCCAGTTGGAGGTAAATTATTGTTTTCAATCACGAAATTTAAATTCTTTATTTCTAAAATTACGTTTAATTATAGGATTGAGTCATCTTCGACACATTTTAACAATTTCAAATATCTTGGCCGATCGTGGATACAATGTAAGTAAAACTTTTGAAAATCCGAAAGATACTTTTAATTTTTTATTAAAAAAAAACTTCCTCTATTTTTTTCTCATCCTCGCAAATAGGTTACGTTTACGTCGAAAGGAACATTTAAACTATCACAACAATATCCAAAAATTAATTTTATTTCTCTCGGAGAAGTAACCGATTTCTTAAATGATAAAGAATTTGTAGATTTAGTTCAAGGAAAATTTAGCATGGGAAGACTTCAAACCATATTTAAAAAACGGTTCGATTCTTATAATAGTACATTTTTACAACTTAAGGTAATTTCTGAGATAGTTAAACCGGATTTATTTTTCTGTGATACTTTAAATAATGAACCATGTTTTGACATGGCTTGGGTAAAAAATAAACCTTTCGTTGGAATTGCAACTAGTGTCTTAGGTAAGTTATACTTTTTATTATAATAAAAAGGAATAAAAAAAAAAATTTAAGATACATGTAAGAATTTCATATATTTTAGGATTGTCACATGTCCCTTATAAATCAGATCCTTTATTTGAATGTAAAGTTAGCATGGAAAATGAATCATTTTGGGAAAGATTTAGATGTGAAATTATTTCACCACTTAAGTTCATATGGACATTAAGAAATTCTTTTGGCGGATTTAATGAAGTAAGAGCTAGTTATGGTTTACCAACATTAAAAAATCCATTTGATCGATGGCAATCTTCTTTATTCTTACTCGATAATTTCTTTGGTTTTGAGGTAAGAAATTGACTTATAAATAAGATTATTTTGTTATAATTTTTTTTTTTTATCGATTAATTATTTAATAATTAAAATTATATTTTTATTTTGATTAGATGCCAATTCCTTTGCCTCCGATAATTCAGGTAAATTTTTACATTGGTCGAGACTCAGCTTTTATTTCTCAATATCCTTAAAAAATTTTGTGCTTTGTATATATATATATTAGGAAATTGGACCGGTTTTACCAGATTATTATCCTCCATTAACGCCGGATATCGAGAAATTCCTTACGTTACACAAACGTACAATGTTTGTAGCACTAGGATCATTCTTATTCTTAACACCTGAAAACAATGCAAAATTATTACAATCTATCATTGAAGCCACTGAAAATGGAATTGTTGACGGAGTTATTTGGGCAAATATTGTAAAGAATCGAGAATCATTTCCTCCCAGTGTAACTCTTTCAAATGGTAGAATTATTTCCACTTCCGATATATTTGAAAACAAGAATCCAAATATTCACATGGCATCATTTGCACCTCAATTTGCCATATTAAATCATACTAATACAAAAATTTTCCTAAGTCATTCTGGGGCAGGAAGTGCTCACGAATCATTATATACAGGAACACCTATACTCGCATTACCAATTACTTTTGATCAACCTGGAAATGCCGAAAAATTGGAATTGGCTGGTGTAGCTTTAACATTAGATAAGCTTAATCTAGACGTTAATGATATATTAGATAAAATTAATCGAATTCAAAATGATGAACAAATACAAAGTAGTATAAGAAGGATTAGAACTTTAACCATGATTAATAGTAATAGAAAATATAGGGCTGCAGATTTAATCGAATTCACCTTACATTCTTCAGCATTGAACCAAAAGAATATAAATGGTGATAATAAATTTGATGATAAATTGATATTTAAAGATCTTATCACTCCAGATACTAGGATGGGTTACATTAGGGGAAAATATTTGGATGTTTACGCTACCGCTTTAGTAATTTTTGTTAGTATTTCATATGGAATTCTTCGAGGTCTTTATATAATTGGAAAATTAATTTACGTGAAATTATTTAAAAATGAAGATAAAGAAAAGAGAGAATAATGAGAACAAATTTAAATTTTTTTCTAACATTTATAACAATCAATATTTTATGTACTGTACCTTTGATCTATTTTACATTTTTATTAAATAATTTTTGGCTTCAGTTTCATCAATTAGTATTTCAAATTACGTTTTTATTGTGAAAGTAAAAGACTTGTCTAGGGTTAACGTTTTTTTTAAGCAACATCCAAACAAAATTTCACGTGACTTTAGCCAAAATTATGGTGCCGCGTTTTCACTGTTTATATTTATCTAAGGGACTCAGTTTTTTTTTGCTTCACAAAATTATTTTTTTTCACTTCCCCTTAAATGTCACCGGTCACGTGGGAGTGTAATTTTAATTATAAAAGTGTCTGTGATTTAAGCGTAAATGTGGTAAGTATACTAATTAAATCAAATATATGCATAGTCCTTATAATTTAGAATTTTTTTTACTAGTTTTTAATTACCGAATTTGTAATAGTGTTAGGAAAATTATACAGAGTATATTATATCCAGATTTTTGGGTATTAACATTTAAATTATTTATTGGCAGTATTACTCTTTTCAAATGGTGGACTTGTTTTGTTGCCCATTAAAAATCCGAAATCTTTAAAATTTGAGATATTAACTAAGATATACTAGAAATACGAACAGATACACAATAACTTGGAAAAAATGAAAATAGAATGCTTTTTTTGAAATTACTCAAGAAATAAAAAATTTTCCTATAAAGAAGCAGTTAGAAAGCTTACTATATGCTTATTGCAGTTTTATTTAAGAAAATCAAACTATTTCATGAAAGAGATGGTGTTTTAGAATGTTTTTGCAGAATTCAGAGCGAAAAATGAGGAGAAGAATCCAAAGTTGTGAAAGTTTAAAAAATATCAAATTTAATTGAAAGTTTATTAGAAAAAACTGATCACGAAAATAACAAACTTTATATT
>QZLH01000947.1:7642-23074 GCA_003833135.1 Oehlia diaphana | reverse complement strand
TGAAAGAGATGGTGTTTTAGAATGTTTTTGCAGAATTCAGAGCGAAAAATGAGGAGAAGAATCCAAAGTTGTGAAAGTTTAAAAAATATCAAATTTAATTGAAAGTTTATTAGAAAAAACTGATCACGAAAATAACAAACTTTATATGAGACTATATATATATTTGATTTAACTAGTATATCTACCACCCCAACGTGACGTCGTGACGTCGTAATGTCAAAAAAAAGTTATTTTGACTTCCTATACTTGTCTGGAGCAAAGCGAAGGACAATATATGTCTACGCATTATGAAAAAAAAATTGGATCATGTGAATTCTCTGCGTCCATCACGTAATCGCCTGAAATCGCAAATTTTAGTTTTTTGCTTCGGACTTACAACGGTTCCCGTTTCCTAGTTTTATTTATTGACAATTGGCACTGTATAACGAATAACATAAATTTCTTATCAAAAAGTGTTGTAAGTTTATAAAATTTCGCTTTAAGTAGAAATGCAATTTTCCTTCTTGCAATATACCAAGAAAACTTCTCCCATCTTGAAATTAGACATATATAAATACAAATACTGGAATAAATAAAATATTCCATATAAATTATATAAATTATATAAATACTTTATAAAAGTACAAATAATGAAAGAAAAAAAAATAATAATAATAATTTTTTATATTATACAAATCTTACATAATTTTTTAGTATTATTTTAAAATAAAATAAAAATACATAGTTTAGAATTTAAAAAAAAAAGAATTAAAATTTTGTTATAATGATTACCTACATTAATTAGTATAGTTCTTATTCCATTGAGCTATTTTATCATTATTTCGGAAATCTAAAATCATTATAATTATTTTAATTATTTTAATTTTAATTATAACAATAATTATGAAATTTACTTACCATTATTAGAATTTATTCTTAAATTGCCAATTACACTGGGTAATTTTTTAGTATTATCATCAAAATCTATTAAAAGATGATAAATCGGGATTTAATTTTATTTTAACTTCAATTGTAATAAATTACAAATTATCTTACCATTATCTGAGTTTATTTTTAAATTTCCAATTACACTGGGTAATTTTTTAGTATTATCATCAAAATCTATTAAAAGATGAATAAATCGAGATTATAATTCAAAGTGTTCAAAGTTGATTTTACAATCATGTTAAATTATTATTTAATATTATTACTTACTATTAGGAATACTAAATAAATAATTACTATGGAATTCTTATAAAAAAAACAGATCTTAGAGATATGTATATAATAATACATTATATACATTTAAAAACAAGTTAAATTATAGTTATACCTTGTTGTCCTGTTTATTAATTTAAAAAAGAAAAAGATAATTATTAATTGAAATATTTTAAATAATAATACGGTTAAATATTGTCATTACATAAACATACCTTCACTTGAGTTCGTGAATTGATAAATATTACTGGTATTACCTCGGCTTGTAGGAATATTTAATTGCAATTGCGAACTATATGATTCTTGGTTACGTTTCAAAGCTTCATCTAGATAATATGATGCACTTATCTTTCTTATCTTTATCCAAAGATCATTTATATTAGGTCTTTTTTTCGGATCAACATTCCAACATTGCTCCATCAAATTTTTATATTCTATAGGAATATGTGATATTATTTTTGGTCTCATTCCATTTACTATACTCATTGCAAGATCATAATCATGCTTATAATTACTATACGGAGATTGCCCAAATGCAATTTCCCACATTAGCATCGCAATACTATAAATATCAGATGTATAATTATATTCTTTCTCAATTATAACTTCAGGTGCTATATATGGTAAATTTCCATAGATGGATCTTAATGGCTCATTAACTGGGCCACAAAATCCAAAATCACATATAAACCATAAATCTAAGTATTTTGAATATAATATGTTTCTAGAATGTAAATCTCTATGGATTTTATTTTCTCTATGAATACTATCCAGAGCATTTATTATATCAACGGTAATTTTAATTCTCTCTTTCCAAGTAAGATTATCATGGTTTTTTATTAAATATGTTCTTAAATCCAAATCCATTTGATGCATTACAAGGAAATAGTGTTGAGTTCGTGGATCTTGCGTTAGACCATGACATCGAACAATTTCAATCCATTTATTACTCATAGTTAAATGTGATTTTGCCTTTTAATTTAAAAATATTTCAAAAAAATAGCGATTTTATTAGAATAAATCAAATAAACTATATTTAATAATTTTCGTAATTTATAAATTACATACCTCATCAAACCAAGTTCTATTTGCACTTATAATATTTTCTAACTTTTTAAGAATCACTTTATGCGTACCTATCCTTTTTAATTGATTTTCTTTAATATCCCATTTATTATATTGTCCTTCTATCCATTCAGCTAAATAAATTTCGGAGAATCCACCTTTAGTTAAATATTCAATTTTTTGTAAATTATTGAACGGGATCCATTCAGCTATCATACTTGGATGAAATGTTTCAGATTGACATTTCTTTATTAAATCATCAATATCATCATTCCCTGATGTCCAATCTAAAGATTTTATTTTTAAATAGTTTCGAACGCAATGTTCACAATATAAAGTTGCTAAACATTCTTGTTCGCAATTTTCGCACGTCCTTTTTTCTCCTTCATTATATAGAATTTTATTATAATCATAATCTTCATTTAATAATTGCTCCACTTCTAATCTTTCATTTTTCGTAAGATATTTATTGGTATTAATGGTTTGTATTCTGAATTCATGTCGTTTGGTAATGTTATCGTGGAAATTATAATCAGTTAACGCGCATACTTTGTTAAATGCATTTATAGCATTAACATTATAAATATAGACCATAACTAATTTCTTGAATTCCTTATTTTCGTAACTCAAAAAAAAAAAGCGAAAAGCAAGAAAAAGGATTTCCGTTTTATTTACGTTTATTTATACTTAATTTTACGGATTTAAACTCCGTCATCCAAATGGATTATTAACATATTAACATATAATTTTTAATACGGTAGTACAGTATTTTAAAATATACTTATTTGATAATCTTAATCTCAATGACTGATAAAAGGAAAATCTTATAATGGTTATAATGGTACTACTGTGATTTAAAATTAAAAGATAGAAAGAGTATATTTTTATTTTTGTGTCATTCATGTAAATATTCTTTATTTGTTTAAAAGATGAATGCGAACGTTTAAAGTAGTTAGATTCATGTTGATCAAAACAAACAACTTTTCTTTTAGTACGATCTACAACACGTTCTTCATATGCGTTTGTAACGAGAGTTACGTACTGATAGGGGCATTGTTTATTTTTCGTGTCCATTGTTACAAAATGTTACAATAATAGTATTCACAGTTTTTCGAAAACAATAGGTATTCAAAGGGATTATATACGAATGTTATTCAAAGGATTATATACGAATGTTTTTAAATTAAAACGAAAATAAAAAAAATATGACGTGGATTAAATTACGGTCTCATTCTTTATAATCCTTAAAATAAAAGTCATTCATTGCAATTACTGTTACACAGTATCTACGAAAAGAGCAAAGGACGTTGTAATGCATTCGAAAATCAATTTAATGCAAAATTATTAATAATACGCGACTTTGAAACATTACAATAAAACCTTTTTAAAACCTACTGATGCTTCTTTCAATATATCAATATCATCTATGATAGATAATGCAACATACATCTTATAACTAAAAATATTCGTATCCGTATTCTTGTATCGAATTCTATTTTTTTGTTAAACCATGCATATTTTGCATATTTTCTTATTGAACGCAGCAGCATAAATGATATTTATCAAAACGGATTAATTAAGTGTATTTGTTGTCTATTACAGTTTACTTTGGACTTATCTGATATCATTGTTTGAATTAAAAATTAGTGTAGTACGAATTTTTTTGATCTCAACATTATCATTTTAAACTTTCTTTTTATGTAAGTTGATGATGTCCGGAAAATTATTTGTTGTACAATGTAGTTATGGGCTTGAAATGTGTAATAATAAATATGTCTAGCGAATTGCGACGAATTAATACTTGAATAAGATAATTATATGTATATATATATTTCAGACTACCGGGAAAAACGAAGATTTTTGAAGAATAAATAAAATCATTTCACAATGATTAAAATGAAATTACTAATATGAATGAAAGATTAAATTCGAGATTCAAAAAGTTCAGTCTCAGTGGAATTTGCTCATTTATTTTCTTTAAAATTCTCGCAAGTGTACGTTCCAATTATACTTTATTAAATATATAAAGAAATTTTTTTGTAAGAAAAATAATTGACGTTAAATATGGCAATAATTAACAATTTATATAAAATTGTTATGATGCTTACGTTAATTACCTATGTGTTTTTACTTTTTTTCCAATTCTTCTCAAATTTCTTTAAACTTTCTTTGAAATCTTTTTCTTTTTGGTAACTTTTTTGTATCCCAAAAATCTCTTGTAAAAGAGGCGCCAGTTCATGAGATGAACATACTTTGTGCTTTTTTGATAATTCTACACTAAGAAGTTCAGAAACAGAAAGTCCCGAGGCGGTTGGAAAATCAAGGAGATACTCAATATCTTTTTCGCTAAAATATACAATTGAGAAGAAAAATTTAGCCATGGGATCCTTTTCCAAACGAGATCTGGCATCTTCCGAGTCGTTAAAAGTTAAAAGGTCATTGATAAAGATTTTGATTCTGTAAAATAATTCGTCATCTGAATGCAACTTTTGCAGTTCAATTTTATGGTTCATTGTATTTTTTCACGCGTAAAGTATAATAATAATATAAACTTTTTTTTATGGCGCTTCCGATATGCTCATTTTCGGGGATGTAATATGAGACATTATGGCATAACATGACTCATACTTTATTTAATTATTAGTTTAAGACATTGGTCTAATTTAGATTAATATTTTTTTGATTTTTCGATGATACCTGAATTATCATAAATTTTAAATTATATGTCATATACATGACTTTGTAAATCTGGCAAAAATTATATGAACAAAGAAATTAGTAATTCCGGCCGAAATTATTTCGGTCAGAGCTAAGGTGAGTAATTTTTGGCCAAGATTTATTGCTGACCGAAATTAAGTTTAATAACGAAATGTTCATAATAAAGTTAAATTAAATTTCTTTTAAATTCACAGATCTAACCATCTTTTTATTATTTATTTTAATTTAATAATTATATAAATCTAATATATCGTTAAAATGATTAGGATCAATATTAATTAATTAAAATAATAATAAATAATAATAAATTAAAATTAAAAAAAAAAAAAATATAAATTCCAAATAGAAAAATCGGCATAAAAAAAAAAAAATTTAGACTTACTAAATAAAATTTAGCGGAGTAAATTTTTTTACCTAAAATAAAAAAATCTGAAACTAAATTAACAATCTCGTACGCGTGGTAATTATTTTTATGCACATATATTTCCGGTTGTCAATGTCAAAAAAGAAAAGATCCACATAATTATTTGAAATTCTTTTACGTAATTATGATAATCAACTTTGATTGGTAAATCATTAATAATTAAATTTATAAATGTACGAATTAATGTGAATTTTTTAATGATAGCGTAATTGATAGCGTAATTTAATGATAAATTTACAGATAAACTATTTATTATTAATTTATGTACAAAGTATACAAATTACAAAAGTAAATAAAGATAATTAGCTATAATTGTTGATTTTAAAGTGATCTAAATTTTCGGGAATTGTTTTTCGGAAAAATTTAGATTTACATATATATCCATTTATTATCTACAAATATTTATCTTTTTCACGTGTCTGACCGCATTTCATACCTTCAATCTCTACTCGTATTACGCTGTTTTCTGAATTTTTGGGGTACACCAACACAATCTCCAAAGAAATCTACTAATTTCCTAAACCCATCTTCACTTATACCTTCTGCGCCTCTAATCTTTAAAATACTTAAACTTTTAATTGGGTACATATAAAACATTTCCAGATGTTCATCGGTCATACATGTACAAAATTGAAAGGATAGTCTTTGTAATTGTGTTGTCCTCGTCACTCTCATATCTTTTCTTGTGTCTTTAGATAAAATTGCTGTCGTACTTGAAGTATCGCCAAGATTTTGTAAAAATGATCCAAAAACTTCAACGCTAAACTTCCAATTCATATTAATATTGAATTTAATTAATGATGGTGGAATCGCTCGTCCTATCTCTGCTAATAAATTTTCAACATTAATAGTTTGCATATCCCTAATTGAAGAATAAAAAGATCGAGATTGATACTTTGGATCATAAAGACTTATACGTTTCAAATTTCTACATGAACGTAATAAAGACGGTAAATAAACTATTTGACTTTCATTTACACATGCCAAAAATTGCCTTATATTTGGACACATCTCAATAAATGGTTCTAACATGGAGTTTGAAGAAGGATTAGAAGTAACTTGTAAATTATTTGCAAAAGAGTTTGGTAAAGGAATTTCCGCGAACACTTTTCCCATTAAAACAACAGTTTGTAAAGAATACCCCGCCAAAGAAATTAATTTTCTATATAATTCAAAAGGAAGTCTACTAGAACTAAAAGTGATGGCCTTCAATTGATGAAATTGTTGTAATTTTTCCGTTATTTTAGAACAATTTCCATAATTCTTACAATTAACAATCTTGAGAACTTTTAAGTTCTTACAAATAAGTAAATGTTTTAGTGGAAAATTTTCGTGAAAATTAATTGATAAGAATTTGATTACGGTCAACGTATCAGATTGAGTTGTTAAAGATTCAAAAATTTCATTCTTAAATATCGTGTTGTACCTTCCATCTGATAAAAGAATTTTCTTTAATTGTCTTTGTGATCTTATTAAGCGAGCCAAACCATCCATTGAATCATCATTAACATTATTAACATTAGGGTGTTGAGGTTCGAGGCAACGAAAAGATATGTAACGAATATCTTTTGCTACACTTGCACAAGAATCAATTAAACCTTTCGTATACTCCCCAAAAAAATTACAATTACGCAATTTTGAAAAACTACGTCTCGCCCCAGGAAATAAAAAAATATTATCGCTAAAAAGCATACTCTTTTTGAAATCAATTCGATCAAATTTTGGAGAATTGGCAATAAAATGTTGAATCAAAAGTTTGAAAATGAACAAACGAAAAGAGGATATAGAAATTGCCCAATAATGAAAAGCCAATAAAATCTTTTCACAATCAAAAACTCGTAAGAATGTAGCATAATTAAAAGTTGAAATTTCGTTCTGTATGGGGACCAATTCTCCAGGAATTTCTTCTGTTTTAAGACGTGAAACGTAGGTGTTTATCAGCATTTTGCAACGATTAGATTTTAAATCTCTACCAAACGGATTCCGCCACAGTATTGGAATAGTAATTTCGCACCAGTTTCGATTTACCAAAAGACAGGAGTATAAAGAATTTGTATCATTACGGAGATATTCTAGAATTTCCCTAATACATTCAACCGGTAAATATGACGCCATATTAAAATCTAATAAGATTGAACGAAAATAAAAGGTTAAAATGCTTAATTAATTTCTCATTTTTCAAAATTGAATTATAATAATTTTAATATTACCTGGGTGTACTGAGAAAATAGTTTTGTCTGAAAAAAATTATAAAAATTCGTTAAAAAATTATTTAACCTATTTAGTTATAACTTATACTGATCCGATAAGTCTAATATATTATATACGGTTACATCATCATACAATTTTTTTATACATCATGATATACAATAAATATAACCAAATAATTCTTTGATTTGATATAAATAAATTTTCCAAATAAATAATTTTGACCCGAAATCATAATAAAAATAATATATACTAACCTTATTAAGATGAAATAAATAACTTCAAAACTTATTTATTTTAAATAATTAATTCATCTGAGAAAATCATAAGATACGTCGTTTCCTGTATGGCGCAGCGAAGTTTTAAGCTAGCTGTTCTAGCTATAAAAGAACTAATTAAAACATGAAACATACAAATATAGTACGCCTTTATAATTAAAATTTTTCCGGAAAAAAAAAAAAAGAAATGAATCAATAAAATTTTTTTTTTTTTTTTTTTTTTTTTTAAGAAAAAAGAATTATTTTTCTTTATAAAATATGAATGTATGCAAAATAAATAACAATCAGGTATATAAGGTATTACTAAGCATTTTCATTATTTAGCCGAATAAAGTCTGCGCCACGAAGATCATTAATACTGCAGTACCACCCATTTTCTTACACGATAGAGATTATAAAATCCGGAAATTATTCGTTCCGCAAGTCATAAACGTAGTACAAAATGGAGGATGATTTGTGTTACGACGAACGAAGTAATGTCTTTTTGGTTGAACAAGGTTTTTTTTTGACCTGCACATAAAAAGCTAATTTCTTTCCCTCTACCTGGTTTGAAGTCTTCCATATTTTATCCACGTACATATTTTAAACTTCAAAATTTTTTTTTTTCATGATTACGAAAAGTTTAATTTGAGTATTTTGAAGTGTTACGAAGGATAATCGATTTACTTTGTGGCTAAAATGTACTACGCTGCATGAATACAAAATTGGCATATAAATAAGACGATTCATTTCCGGATTACGTTTTCTTAAAAAAAAAACTTTCATTTTTTTATCTTTATCATTTACCTTCTTTTTTTTTTATATAAAAAAAATTACTATCCTTAACTATCTTTTTTTTAGAGTTTAGAAATCAAAATAAAGATTAAATAAAGAATATAAACAAAATATATAAGAATATATAACATGCCAGAAATATACGACACAGTAAAATCATTTAAACAACTATCTTGCGATTTCCTAAAAATATTAGATCAAGAAGAAACGTTTGATGTCATTATTTACGTTGGCGATGAATCTAGTTGTGAAACATTTAAAGCTCATTCAATCATTTTAAAAACTCGCTCAGAGTATTTTAGAGCCGCTTTATCGGCTGCATGGAGTAAAAAGAAAGAGGATGGTTTTTACGTAATTGATTTGCGTGGAATGAACATACCGCAAGCTATATTTGGTCATGTGCTCTTGTATGTATGGAATTATTTATTTTTATTTTGTTTATTTTTTGATCTTTCCTTACGAAGAGTGTTCTTTTTTTTAATAAAAGAGAAACAAGATGTTTAAATTCTAAATAATTCCAAATTTAATATTAATTAATTTTTTTTATTATTTTTTATAGTTACGTATATGGAGCATATTTAAATTTAGAAAAAGTAGGGGTTTCAGAGAAATTACAATTATTAAAAGCAGCAGACGTATTAATGATGGATTCTTTTGTAGATTATATGGAAACCGATTTAATACGAAATGAAAATACTTGGATCAACGAAAAAAGTAGCGAGGTGCTTTATGTAGCTTTACAAATTTCAAGATGTAAAGAGTTAGTTTCATTGTGCAATAATGCAATACTTCGACATCCAAAAGCTTTTGTAAGCTCCAAGGAATTTTTATTTCTCCCACATGATTATATGGTTGGTTTATTAGAACGAGACATATTTGGATTGGAAGAAATTGATATATTTGCAGCAGTAATAATGTGGGGAATAAATAATACGCCTGGAATTTCGTTGGTAGATGATTTTTCAACTTGGACATCAGACCATATAGCAACATTACAATCAAATGTGATTCAATTACTTTCTTTAATAAGATTTTTTCAGATGGAACCCGATGATTTTATTAAAAAGGTTGGACCTTTAACTAAAGTATTCATGCCAGAATTATATGATCAAGTTATTGAATATCATTCGAACACACAATTTCAATTTATTTACGATATTTTACCTTTAAGATTAAACAGCACAATTATAAAAGAGAAAGAGGAACCCGCGTTAATATCATATTGGATTCTTCATCCTGATACTGCGGATGATACACCAGAAAAAAATCCTTATACGACATTCGATAAAGTCCCTTTTGATTTTCACTTGATATTTAGATGTGGTGGTGCAGAATTGGGTGAACAAAAATGGCGCGAACAATGTTATAATCAAGGACCAACCGTTACAATAATAAGAACAAAAAATCAAAATGAAGATGAAGCTGTATTTGGTGGATATAAAAGTATAAGTTGGTCAACAGAAAATCAAGAAATGCGAATCGGTGGTGATGGATTTATATTTGGTTACCTCTGGCAACAAAGAAAGTTATTGCTGCCCTGGATGTTAAGAGTTAATAATCATTTAGATGTTGACATGTTTTTAGGAGATGGCATTGAAGTCTTCATTGATTTTAGACATGGTCAAAAATTATTGGCTCATGCTAATGGATTTCAAGATTTGGAAGAGACAATTGAAGAATTAGAGGTATTTAGGGTTGTTCAGAAAAAATTTGATGATTGACAAGATGTGAACGAATTGATAAGTTATACTTGTTGGAGTTTAGAATAGAATGAAAATGTTTATTGTGAATATGTTTTGAGAGTCGCGTTGACCGCAGATATCAAGAACATTATTGATATATATATATATATACACATTTTTTTTTTATTTTGTTTTTCATTAACAAACAAGTAATTAACGTAACAAATACGGGTTTTGGTTAAATTAATTTTTAGGATTTATAAATTTGGGTTTAAATAATTACAGTGTTGGCTATGATATTTGGTAATATTTTTTTTTTTTTTATCTTTATTTATTCTTGGTATGGACAATATGTGAATTCTAGAAAAAAGATAGTATTTTTCGATACAACATTAATAAGTTAATATGGTATCGATTTTTTTTTTTTATCCAATTTAACTAATACTAAGAACAAATTCCCAATTTCGATCATTTTTAACAACATTCCTTATTTCTTTTTTTTTTTTCTACCACATTATTATATATATTTTTTTACGTAGTGGGAAACTAAATATAACCATATATTTCTCCTTCTTTGTTAATTTTTGCAAATAAAAAAAAATCGAATGTAAATTATCCTTTTTTTTAAACAAAAAGAAAAAAACTTCATAAATAAAAGAAAACCACATTTGCAAAGTTTACATTTGTCATTAACTTATTAGCCTTGTTAGATTGTTTGTGCTTGTGAATTTGGAACTTTTTTTTTTCAAAAAAAAAGAAAATTAACGTGGTTACGTTACGAAAATAACTTTTCGCGGTTGCCTTGATCATCAATTGCTGCTGTGATCGTTAATTTACGTTGCTAACATAAAATGCGATCTTGAAAAGAAAAGGGTAAGTAATACAAACATACAAACATGTGAATAAAATTATCGTTTTAAATCACGCTTGAAGGGAACGCATAGTACATGTAGTAGTAAAGTAGGGGAATCGATATTTAAGCCCAAAGATTTAGATAAACAATCACATACAGTGCATCCCTTGTCGCCACCATTTCTCGAAGTCAATTTTCTGAATGCTCGTTTCCTGAACTGAAACATTTTCCGAAATTCAAATTTCCCGAATGTCTTGAATCCCAATTTCCTAAAGTTCAATTTCCCGAATCCCAATTTCCCATGTCTAACTCCTAATTTATTACATAATATATGTGATTTATACGATAATAAATAATAACGAGGATTAAGGAAATTATTACGTCAAGAATTTTATTGTTAAATTATTAAATTTATGAACTCACTTGTATGTACTGGCAATAATTACTACGCAGTAGATCAGATGAATTTTCTTTTTATGGTTCTCACGCAAAGAAATTTACGTATATAATTAAATTTTTGTAACCAAATACTTCACGAAATGATATATTCGGGAAAATGACAATCGGGAAATCATACGGTAATCCAGTACATCATCAAATTACATTAACTAAAGCTCCATTATCTAACAATCTCTCTAATAATTTATTCCGCTCCAGGATCGACTCTTTGCCCCCTTTACCTACTGTATATTGAATACTCAACCAATCGGGGTAGAATCTAAATCATCTGTAAAAATAAAAATTTTTTTTTTTTTTTTTACGAGAACTTTCGAGATTATTGCGTAAACATGCGTAATTAATGTAGTATAGTATTTAGTAATGAGAGAAGTTACACGATATGTTTCATTAAAGGTTAAACTTAAAATATATCAACAATATGACACATTCCTATATTGATAAAATTGTCAGAATCAATATTTTAATACTAGCGATTTTTTTTTTCTTACAATATTTTATGCATTTCTCAAATTCTAAATTCTAAACTTTCGCTCTTTTCTCCCTGTTATACATACATTATCTTATTAATTTTTATATACAGATTTTACAACACGGTGCTATAATATCTATGAGATAAAGAAATGACTACTACATTAAAAAGATATCTTTATTTATAACATTACTTTAAATTCATTATTTCTTATTCTTTAACACATTATCTATCAACCAGTTTTATGAACAAATGCAATATGATTCCATAATAGATTCTACAATTCCATTAAAAGGCACTTGTGTACATCCATTTCCAAAAAAAAAAGAAATACTACTATTTATTATATATCATAAAATTATATCTAATCACATTACTACCTTTTTAACATATCAGTTTCATACAATCAATACACATTAATTATTCTTTTTAAGAAATTTTAATATCTTGTTACACCTTTATTATATTAAACATTTTCAATTTATATACAACTTATATGTACATATATTTTCAGCGAACCCACTTACAATATGTTCAAATGAATATTTTATTTAGCTTCTAAAGAAACAAAAATATTATTCTTAAAAAAAAAATTATTTTAGCATTTCTAGACTGTTTATTCTTCATTATTAGTATTTTATTAATTCTGTTAGTGTTGATTATATATAGCAAGTACGGTATAATCTATTTTTAGCTGTTTAATAGTCAAATTAGGATTTCACGAATTATCACGAATTTTAAATAATAATAAGCGAATTTAACTAACCATTTCTTCAAATCTTAAATTTAGTTAAATCATAAAGTAAAAAAATTATGAATATTTTCTTTAGATAGTAATGCAAAGGCTTTATTATATTATATTCTTTATTTTTCTATAAAGTTATTACAGTATGAATGAAATTTTTTATTAAGAATTACTACGTTAAAATATAATTATAATAGGAGAAAATTCAGAAATATTTTAAAAATAGTTTAAAAAGTGGGATTGATGTAAAATTGTAGTATATTCTCTTTCATTTCATCCTTTTTTCATTGATATGGTCTAAAATTTTATATTTAAAATATAACTCGCTTATAGTTTGCATATAATAGTATTATCAGATGATTTTATATATAATAAAATACCCTTATTTTTTTATTAATAAAAGTTTTATTCTAAATCCTCCAATTTGAAAAAAAGGATAATAATTGAATTTATTAATGAAAATGATTGGATTCCTTTATAGGGATTCGGAATAATATTGTTAATAGACTAGATATGATTTAGTTATCATTTACTGTTCAAATTGAACATATACTGTATATATTGCCGTAATTCAAGTAAGAAAGAACTTTGGATATTGTCACAAGACATATCCAAGGCTTTCGATTCTCTCGGCCCCCAATGTCAAAACTCTAAATCCTACTCACCAATAGAAGCAATATTATAATTATTTCAGTTCACATTTTCTTATATGGATGAAATTATTACTGTGGCACTATGATTTTACCTGAATTAAAAGCTGTGGCAATTTCTCCATGCCATATTTCCTATTTTCATACAAATTATCTCAACTATATCCATTGGTTTTTTTAGACAAACATCAGTATCCTCTTTAATATTTATGGATGACTCTATTTTAGTATCTTCAATTCATAATTCTAAATTGCCATGAAATCGATTGGTTGCATAATCATTTCATTTTTTTTTTTTTTTTAGAAATATATTCAACTTACACTTAACTTTATCCACAAAACTTCTAATTTAATTTAGATATTTATCAGTCTATAATCTGGGATTATTTTATCAGAATTCAAAATATTACAATTGACTACATTATACACAAGTCAAGCAGAAAAGAAAATTTTTTTTTTTTACATATGATTCTGTAACTCAAGAAATATGGGACCTTTTCACACAGTTATTATCAAAGCACTAAAATTATTAGCGGACTTTAACAAGAGAAATAATAATCTGTCAGTTACAGCAATGAATAAGATTTGACCTGAGATGCTATTATTTGGAGTTTATTCAAGTCAGAATACAATCACTATTTAAATAGAAATCTAATCATAGTTAATTAATAATACAAATAAAACAACAATTGGCTCACTATAGTGATAAGATCAGTTACAGTACATTTTCTGATGTCTATTTTAATGTTCTGGGCGAAACTGTAACCTATTTGCAGGCGAAACCTCTGAAACTTGATGAAATTAGTTTCGTCATTGGTTAAAAATCTGAAACCGCTGAAACCTCCGAAATTTGGCGAAACTTCCGTAACTTCCATAACCTCGAAACCTAAAAAAGGAAAAGATCATCCTATCTAAATACAGAAAAATTTAAACCGGAATTTAGTAGGTTAATTTGATTGCTTTTTCTTTTTTTTGAATCATAATAATGCTATTTATTGATCAATGACAAATAGAATAAGCATTTATTTTGAATGCAGAAACTGCGGAAACTGCAGCTTTAAATTTGATGCGTAGTTAAATTTTTGACATGACAGACGCGCAAAATGTCAGGAGAACTAGAATATCAAGAGTTTTATCAGATGATGATTTAGTGACGATCCTATTGAAGTTATTGATGATGATTACGAAAGTGATGATATAAAAGCGAGGATATTTGTCAAGGAGGATGATTTAATAATTAGCAGAGAGTTAAATTTGGACGCAAATGCATTTATAAAAGATTTAGACGAAATTGTTGAAGATAGTGACAATATAGATATAGAGGAGGAAAATATTCAAGATATACAGTAGTTATATCAGAAAATGTAGTATAGAATGGGCCCTGATACAGAAACTGATAAAATATGTAAAGTTTGTTTGCTAATAATAATAAAGAATTCAATAAACAAACAATAAATTTTAAACTTTAATTTACTTTATTTTTTATTTTACATTTAATCACAATAAATAAGTTTTGGAAATTTCAGATATAAGTTATTTAAAAATTAATTTTTCAGAAATTACGGAGGTTTGGGCATATTACGGAAGTTTGGGCACAATTTCGGAAGTTTACCCTAAAAGATGAAACATTTCGCCAATCATAAAATGGTTTAGCCTGGAACATTAGTCTATTTCGCCAAAGCCATTTTGCTGAAGGGAAGTTTTGCCGAAGGGATATTTTACCAGCAGAATTTCTGGTCACTTCCACAGGTCGAAAAGTGAAAAATCAGGCATCAATCAGTCACCAATCAGGCAGTTTGCTAACTTTTGATCCAGTGATTAGAAAAAGATGAAATATAGTTCATTGGAATCGTCTCAACAAGCCGAATCTAATGGTAGTAAAATTGTATTTCTAGGATTAATACTTGATG
>QZLH01000945.1:33487-51044 GCA_003833135.1 Oehlia diaphana | reverse complement strand
TTTGGAAGATTATTTGTTCTTGTATTCTATTAGTCTTGCACTTGTTGCGGGACTTGTAGTTACATCTAGTGTGTCTCTATAAGTATCTTGTGGCATTAATTAATAAAGTATAAGCGCATGCTATGTTTGCCTTGCCTTGATTTTGACCAGTAAGTGATCGATGTGCACTCTCTCCTGTTGGGCTCCTTGCCCATTTTTTTCCATGAAGTATGAAAAGAAAAGTATGAGGACTTTTTGTCTTTTAGTTCAACCCTTAAGGCTTTTCAACATTTTTGAAGTTACTATCGCGGTCCTAAATCTCATTCAGGCTGTATTTCTTAGTTTCAGGAACACTTTTTTAAACTAAGTTTTTGGCCTTACCAACTGTAACGTAAGATGGCTGTTCCATATGAGTGTTCTCTTGGGTGTTCTGAAAGGTAAAAAAGTAGTTACGTCTTAGTTTCTACGCCTTTAATACCTAACTGGTCAAGTGGTTCTCAAGCTGGACCGTTACCTTTGGAAGAAGCTAATGATCAAAGTTTTAGCTTACTAGTTGGTGGTCTGTTTAACGGAAGGTCTGCTTTCTTTATTAAGTTGTCGAGTTGAGGTGTATGTTTGGTGTTTATTACTCAGGTTTTTCTCATTGCACTTTGAGTTTTCCTGAGGTTTATGACTTTTTTCTGTTTTTTATTTTTTCTCAGTCGTTTTTTTTCAGTGTAACCTTATTTCTTTTGGGAGATGGGGGTACTGGAAAATTTGATCAACATGGAGGTTTGGTGTTACTTACTTTTTTAAAATCATCGATCACTTGGGTAATAAGGGGGGTGACAGGTTGGATTCCACAGTTTTTGTAGATCACTGATCAAGTGGGTCACATGTTGGACTATCACTGGATTGACTTATCAAGGTAGATCTTAGGTCGGAGGATCGTTCGAAATGAGGTGGGTGTTCTCCGTTTAGGGATCGTTCGAAATGAGGTGGGTGTCCCTTTGGGAATTGCACGACACTAAAAAGTTCTCCTATCGGCTGGACTGCACTACACTAAAAGCACCTGGGTGAAATCGGTCTGTTATTCATGGAATGTAGTCAAATAGGAGAAGCGTTAACTTTTTTAATTTTTGATAGTACTAATGGTAGTTCAGTTTAAAGTTCAGGCCGTGTCTAGAACAGGAAAAGGATTCAGTCGGGCTACGTATAGTATAGTTGATTCTACCTATTTTGAGATATATTTAGGGAGGGTAGCCTTAGATATTTGCGGGAGATGGTTGGGTTTATAATCTTAGCTTTTTCTTACTTGTATTTTTTGGAAGATTATTTGTTCTTGTATTCTATTAGTCTTGCACTTGTTGCGGGACTTGTAGTTACGCCTAGTGTGTCTCTATAAGTATCTTGTGACATTAATTAATAAAGTATAAGCGCATGCTATGTTTGCCTTGATTTTGACCAGTATTTTATTTCTTTAGCAGTTAAGCCATCAGAACCATTGGCCTCTCCATGACTTAAGTCCGTTAAATACTTGATTTTCCTATTGACTGTTTTTGAAAAGCTTGTAAAAATATTGCTATCATATAAATTAACGTGTTTAATAATTGAATTTTTATTTAAATATCGATATAAAGCTGCAATTGCTGCGTGTATAGAACTAACTGAATAATCAGTTCCATTTTATTGTTTCATAATAGCAATATACTCAGACAACTGTTTATCCAACTCTTCTACATTCTCCACATTTTCTATTTTTTCAGAATATCCTTTAGTTTCACAAAATCGTTCTAAAGCTTTAACCCAGTTGTTTATAGCGAATACAGTATTTTTAACTTTATTAAACTCTCTAAAGAAATCAACATCTTTTACGTGATCATCAAATTTCTAAAAATTATAAAGATTTATATTAAATAATTAACCTATTAAATAAATAAATAAAAGTGGAAAGTAAATTAAATACCTTATTTTTTTTAAATCTTTTTGCGTTTACTTGGAGCATTTTATTAAAGAATGTAGGGAATAAAAAAAGGAACGTGTATAAGAAAATATTTATTATAAATGATAGAAAAAGAAAAAGAAGTGCGTGTGGGAAATTTTATCATAAAAGGATAAAAAAGTAAAAAAAAGTCTAATTTTTACTATGCATGATTAGAACTGGTTTAACAATAATACACTTATTGGATAGAAAGCTATATCGGTCTAACAAATCACATGGCTTCAGATGATTGATGAAAATGTGCCACTATGTGGCACATTCACTGGTAAAAAAATGATTTATCCTACACATATCTTACACATATTAGGTATTCAAAATGTAGAAAATCATACACAAATAATACACATATCATACATATATCAGGTACTAATATATATATCATACATATATCAGATACCTGATAGGTATACAATATATATAAGTACCCGATATGTATATGATATGTATATTATTTGTGTATGATTTTCTACATTTTGAGTAACCAATATGTGTATGATATGTGTAGGATATGTGTAGGATAGACCATTTTTTTACCAGTGATTTTCAACCAATCATTTGGGTCCAGTGATTTGTTAACCGATATAGCTATTTCCCTATCCAATAACTATTTAACCTTAATTAGTTTATAAAGTTTCTATTAAAATAAAAAATATTAATACAAAAAATTTGAAATATTAGTTAAAAAATTGCAAGATATATTTTAGTATTTTATATTTTAGTTATATACAGTATATATGAAATAATAATTTTATAAAAATATTTATGATTAGTAATATCATAAATTTTTTTTTTAAAATAAATATAATGCAATGATCTTTATATACTTATTATAAAATTTTTAAAGTATATATATTATATATAAAAACTAAAAAAAAAATATTCCATTTCATTTTTATACCACAAATTATAACAAGTTCCACAGCTGAGTAAGTGCAAAATTTAATTATCCTTTTCAAAAAAAATAGAGAATTCAAATTTTTTATCTTTTTTTTATTTTTTTTTGGATACTTCTTAGTAAGCAAATTTCCTATTGTAAATTCTTTGATAGATTCTTTAAATGCAGTCATAAAGCATTTGAAAAATTATTTGTTGGATAATACAGCATAGAATTAAATTCTAGTAGAGAAAATTTATTTTTTGCAAGTTTTGATTAGGGTTTAGAATACTAATTTTAACTTTTACATATAATATTATCTGCATATAAAATTTAAACCTTATATACCTTATATATATATATGTTATTTATTATTATAATTTTAGGAAATATAATAAATAATGAATATAAATAATACAATATTATAGAATTAGTTTTAGCTGCATAATAATCTTTTAAATTTTATTATAAAAATTGATTTTTATATTCTTAATAATTAATATGTAAATTATGAAGCATTTCAAAGAGATTTCTAGTTTTAATTATCTCGCTTGTATTATAAGCATGGTAGAGTGTTACAATAGGAAATATTAAAATATTAAAGGTTAATGAATTGCTTCCATTAGTTTATGTGTATTACACTAGATAGCTTGTTCAGTAAGGTGACACCTAAAAATTCCTTATACTTTTCCCCATAACGAAACATAATCATCATATGACAGAAATTGAGATTTCGATTTGGGGTATTGGCTGAGTAATAATACACTTGAAGCTAGCTCTATTACGGTATTTTATTTCAATATATAAGGACGCATTTATCACGTGAAAGCGAATGTTTTGAATTTACGTAATTTATCTTTTATCGATCAACAATTACCCTTATATTATTACACCACATTGAGATTCTTTTCCATTTTAGAAGCACGTGTAAATACTCGTGTAAGTAAGGACATGAATTCCGATAATATAAAACAAAGGTAATAAAGCTTTTGATCAACAATCGTCAATTTGTATGTAAATAATCTAACAATCTACGTCAACTTTAAATTTGAGATCACTTTCTATTATTCGATAATCTCCGTTCTTAAAGCGACATTCAAAAGTTAATGCATGCGTGAGAGTTTTTTTTTTTTTTTTCTTGTTGTTCAACAAGTTATTTTTTTTTTTATTATCCCAGTTATTGCGCGGTAATGATTTACGATGATCTTCATTCACGCGGTTATTGTGGGGAATAGATTTTTAAAAAAATGCTAAAATATTCGTTTTTTTTTTTTTTTTTTTTAAAAAAAAAAAAAAAAGTTGAAAAGCACTTGCAAAAAAAAATAATAAAACAGTTTGATATCAACAGCAAATCTCTTCTTATTAGGTTGCTTATTTATTCGTTATCATTAGCGTTGTTAGACCCCTTAAAAAATCGGAATATGCCGGAAGAAGAAAAAGAGAAATTAATTTAAAGCTTTAGGTTCTAATTACTTTGGGCGGAATCGGGAAAATTCTAATATATCACATATTTTATATTGTATTTATTTATTATAGATTACACGCAGGGTTTATTTTGTTTTCACAAATAATTCGGTATAATGATGTCACATTTTTTTTACCGATTCTCAAAAAAAAAAAAATTTTCAATTTTCACGTTCAAAAAATTTTTTTTTTTTTTCCTTCCTTCCCTCCCAATTTTTACCCCACATGAGAAGAGAAGTAATGATGTGATGCGTGCTTCCTTGCGGCTATGCATATTTATCATACGGTAAATTTCTTCTCAGTAGGTTGGTTTTCACATTTCATATCTAAATGTGTATTTATATCTTATTGTTTTATCGAACATATGAAAGTCAAAAAATTTATTGTGTAACAAACTTTTTTAAAACTGCACCAGTTGAATTTACAGTAACATATGACTGAAAAAAAATTATTTTTTTCAAGGGTACATCTATTTTGCGTAACATTTGTTGGTCAGTGCGCCTCTAATAAGGTAAGTAAGCGGTAAAATTTCCGCGATATAACTTTTACTCCGCAAGTTCGTAATACAAAGTTAGTTTAATCAAAAGTCATATCAGATATTACCTCATTTGCTCATTTGAGAGGGAAAAAAAGCACTGATTTAGCAACACAATCAATAATAATACAGACTCTATTTAAAAAAGTTTTATCTTAAAAGGATCCTAGTTTTCCTAAAACAAATAATAAGAAAAAAAAAAAAAAAAAAAAAAAAAAAAAAAAAAAAATATTTATTGATAAAATTATATCCTATCAACATCCGGTAAATCCGCTTAAAAAAAAAAAAAAAGATTGCTTACTAATAAATTGTTTGTATATGTTTGAAAAAGAATAAGGGCTTTGATGTTTATTCGGATAATTAATAAAAAAATATATTATTCACATGCATCCGAATTACTGCTGGCTGAATAAAAAAAGGAGAGTTGATTTTTTTTTATTTTCAGGTGATTTTCAACATAAAATACAGTACAATTAATTAATTTGTTTACTTATTTAAAAAAACCATATAAAATTCCGTCATAATTTTGAATTTCTCATTGTTGCATAAAAGAAACAATAATTAAATTTTCCTCCCTTATTAACTTTTTAAAGTTTCACTTTCTGTCTATAAAAAAAAAATTTTTTCTTTTTTTTTTTTTTCTTTCTTTTTTTTTTTAGCTACGAAAAGATTTGCAAGAGATATATATTAACTTACATACTAAAGGGAGTGCAAAATAATTATTGTTTGTACAACAAATTATACTAAGCAACCACGACTTCAAAAGTATATCGGTTTGACGAGACGAAAGATAAGCGAGAAGAAATATGTCGCAAGTTAATTCAAATGGTACCTCATCCTACAAGTCTGATTCAAACCATACTGATTTTGATATTAAATCTAACTTTTCTGTCTCATCAGTTGAAGATACAAATAATTGTAATAATGATTCTAAGCCCTCGGCGTTGATAGAAACATTATATGGTATACCTGCGTTCACCGAATCCATCGAAACTGTCAAGAAATACAAATTCGGCCGTTTAACTTTCGATTTCGCTGATGCCAGTGCACGTAGAGTTTCCGTTTTTGCAAAACCTGTTTCTTTCAAGTTTAGCGACCAACTTGAAAAAGCGGACAAGATTGCCGCTGCATCTGTCCAACATTTAAGTACACAAGTTCCAATCGTTATTAATACTTTAAAGGAGCCGGCGATTCAAACAATTTCAACTGTTAAACAATATCAAGAACAACTAGGTTGTACAATTGAAGATAATATTAAAACACCTGGAAGTCGTTTTATAATGAATTGTGATTCTCAACTCGCTCCTTTCGTTGATGTAATTGAAGACTTATTTAAAAAAATTATTCCTGAGGAGAATGGTGAAACTAATAGAGAAATTCGGGATGATCAACAACAGATTGCGCAAACTCTTCGTGTTGTCCAACTCGCTATTGCGACGAGAGATCGATGCGTTGAAAGAGTGAAGAAACAACTAACTACTACACAATCTTATACTGCTGATCAACTTAGGCAATTACAAGAATCAAATCAATTATTAAGCAAAGCTACTGAAACTGTAAATACTTTGAATCAATCATTACTTGGAATGGTTGTAAATCTTCGTGAAACTGTTCAAAATCCTGATCTCGCAGTTACTCTTCAAGCTCATTTGCAAAATATTGCTGCTGTAATTTATAAGGATGAAGAAAATCTTCCCAAAGCTGTACAAGCGAGAATAATTGATTATTCGTCAGCTCTTTTGGCTATTACTGATAGTATTGGAAATTACATTAAATTAAATGCTCAACATTCCCCTGAATATCTTCAAGAACGTCTCAAGCCTTTGGTAACCTTCTTTGAAGAACGTTACGGTGATGTTGTTAATGAAATTAAAAATGGTAAAGGTAGCCCTATTGAAAAAGCAAGAAATATTCTTCAACTAACCACAAATCATACTTTACCTTTACTTCGCTCTTCTCTTTCTGATCTACAAGAAGCAATTCAGTGTTATACAAATTCATTGAACACATCATTTAATAACCAATTTAATAATGCTTCACAAGTTCTTAATGTCAAATGAATCATAAATTTTTATGTATTAATTTGACATTTTTTCAAATCATCGCAGCGGATAATAAACGGCTTTTATTTGTTCTTTGTTTAACTATATTCCTCGTTCCATTCTCTTCATCCCTATCCAAATTATAACTCATCTATAATTCAATAATTTCTCCTTACAGGAATTATATCCCTTTTTTACTTTTAAAAAGAAAAAAAAAATTCTAGAAACACTAGTAAATTTTTAGAATTTGAGAAAAATTTTTTTAATCTTCACTTATTGATGTTTTATCTAAATTTATTTGGTACAATACAAATTCATTCAATCAAAAAAAAAAAAGAAAAAAGAAAAAAAAAATTTTTATTCCTCGATTAAAAAAGTTATATAATACGAAATTTATCAAATTCAACATATTATTCCAACAGTTTAAAATAAAAAAAAAAAAGCCAAAAAAAAAAATTCTCTATAATTCAATTAATTCATTCGGTTGTTTATTTCGTAGAGTTTACTTGTTCATACCATAACTAATAACATAGCTACTCGTTTGAATTCGAGTTGTTTTAATTAAATATATGTATATAACTAACTAACTTTATACGCGCTTTACACTGTATATATAATATCTATCTATTAATGATTGATAATTGTTTACTTTCAGAATGTTTCAAGTAAATTCTACTTCTCAATGAGGTTCAAATTTTGCTCAATAGTTAATTTAACTTTCACATAAGTTTCTTGTTGCTCTCGTATATTACCCACAGAAATACAATTAAATTTACACTCCGGTTTAACAACATCTATAACTTATCATAATAGTCTCGGACTCTCGGTAGCTGTTCAACAATCCAACGTTCTGCCACCTTGCTTGCTTATATGCCTACACAAGAATAATAAGATAATTAACATAATTATATAGTTATAAAATATTTAAAAGCATACTATTTACTGTATAAAGATTCAAATCTCTTAAATAACAAGAAATCGGAAGGCGTTGTGTATTAAATATATAAATTTGCTGAATGGAGCTATATAAAAAATTTACAAATATGACTATGGTATCTTGCGAAATTAAATTCAATTTTTAGATATTTAACCAAGTTTCTTGAAGAGAATTTCTAGAACTTCCGCTGGAACATTCTTGTTTTGATTTAAGAAGGTACGGGTTAATTAGCGAATACGCGTATTTGTTTCATGCATTATGCACACTACGAACAATGCTGTTTTTCTAAATTCGCTGGCCAGTGTTAAGAAACGACAATAATTTGTGACAAATAGGATAATAGGTTTTACATAGAAAAATTTTTCTTACAAAAAAATAATAATAATAATAATCAGAAAGTTTTTTTTTTTTTTACTTTTTTATTGAAGATTGATTTCCCCAGCATTACCATAAAAAATTCACTGTCACGTGACAGTGGAAAATATTCAGCCACACAATTACTGGTACACAAAACAACTGTTTTTATATAAAAATGCTACTACGAAAAAAATTTTTGTTCAAAATTTTGCGTGGATTCATAGGCATTACACCCCACCGCGTTTTTTCATCTTGTGGGCAAAAAATTATTTGTCACATCTTATTCATTCATCACTGTTTATTTTCACATGTTAGTGTATAATACGTATAATACCGTAATGCGGGCCAAAGGTCACGTGATATAGATTTTTTTTGATAATTTCACAGAATTTTTGCTGTATTTATGGAATATTTTGATTCTTCTCATCAAATGCATCTCTCTATTAATATTTTATGAATTAGTTTCAAGTATTTTAATTATTTCTATTATTAATGAATGTAAACTGCTTATCATATATTTACTTTCTTCTAATCCATTATTGCATCTGTAAATATTAATAATATCTTTATTATATCGGCAAAAAAATCCCATTTCTCATCTGTAATTAGTGCTCTTTATATAAAGTCATTTTAAACTATTCAAGTGGTATTCAAGTCATGCTTAAAAAAGTTTAAACTTTACAAGCCTTATTAATTAATTAATTAATTAATTATAATCTTAGCTAATAGAATTTGATAAAGACTTGTATAATTTACCTTTTTGGATAAAGCTTGCTTGGTTTAAAATAGCTCATGGAGAGTACTATTTGTAATTATTATTTGCTTTAATCTTTTAGCATCTTTTTTATTTATATCTAAATTTATACTAATTGAAAAAGTTTTAAATAAAAGTTTAATTTATTTTTTCAAATATATTAAATATAATTAGATAAGATAATTTAAATTTTAATGAATAGTCACATTATTAACTAATTAAAGATATTTGGCTATATCTTTGGCATTCTAAAAAAATTAAAAAAAATTAATTATTTTAATATTTAAGAATTTATAAATTATTATTGAAACTTTATTAGATTCTAAATTTTATCTTTATTTGCATTTGAATATTTTATTCAAATATCTTTTAGATATTCAAATTATTTGGAATATATAAAAAAGTCAATTAATTTATAAAATCAATAGTTTTGCTAAAATTAATTCTTTTTTAATTATTAGTTGTACTATTTAATTGAATTTATATTTAAAATGACTTTTTTTTATATTGGCAACATTATTAGTGATAATTACAATGCTGAACTGTATGAAGATAACAAATATAATTAACTGTTAAGATAATTTCATTAAGTATAAAATTGAAATCAATATAGATGCAAGTTACTTCAATATAGTCTTATCCATTTTTTATGGACATATCTGTAATTAATGATATACTTTTTTACTTTCATCTTAATTTTTTAATTAATATTAGCAAATGGCAATATGGACATTATGATATTAGACTAACTGAAACCTTATATTTACTAAATAGCAATATTTAATAAGCATTAAAATTTTCTATTTATTATACTTTATATACTACTTTGCTAAAAATAGCCAATTTTTTGAAATATTTTTATAGACCTAGATACAATGGCTTTCAAAACAATTGTGCAATTATTTTGTAAAATTTTTAAAATATATCAATATATTTTTGAGGTATTTTTGAGATTAACATATTAAAATAATATCAAAGTTAATTATATTATAATAATAAAATAATAGCAAAAATATTAAAAAATTATTGTGATATTATTTTGAGTTATTTTTATAGACCTAGATACAATATAATTACAAAATAATAACAAAAGTATAACAAAAGCATTTTGATGTATTAAATGTATTTTTGTAATATATTAAAATTATTACAAAATCATTTCAAAAAATTAATCATTTTTAGTAAAGTAATTAAATACTAAATTTTAATATTTATTAACTATTTAATTTTTAAGTATTTTGTTAGTATTTTAAGCAAATATTTAAATGCATTTTACCAATATACCTTATATTTAATAAGCGCTAATAATAAATATTAATAAATTACTTTAACTAACATCATGATGAATTTATAGAATTTTAAAATAATTTTCTTTTTATTTTTTTTATTTGAAATTATAAAGTTAAATTTAATTCATCAATCAATTTACAAAATAAAAAACTTTATATTACATATAATAGTTGAGTCAAAAATTAGTGAAGTTCATACTACTGAATTATTTCATATTTACAAGTATAAATAATAGTTATCTATATTATAATAAGATTATTAATTAGTATTAATAGCATATATAATAAAAGATTAAGAAAAATACCAACATTTTTTATTTTATCATTTTTTGTTATATGTTCTGATAACAAATAATTAATCACATTACTAATTAAACTATTATTAACATGAATAGCTTCACATTTTTTTTATTACTTATTTGTTTATTAATAATATCTAATTTTTCAAAATATTTTCACATTCAACTTGATTTTTTTTAGTTACTTTTTGCTTTATTTGATTATGACATTTCTTTAGAACTTGAAGAGATATCAGTCAGTGATATTACTTATAATTATAAAGAATTAACAATATGCATGATAATAATATAAAATATAAAATAAAAAAAATTAAAAAAAAATATTGACAATTTTTTTTGTTTGATGATTTTGATAATCTAATGATCTAATGATTCTGATCTATTAAATTATAATTAAATAAAAATAATAACACATTATAATAATAATCATATGAAAATTTTTCAACTTATTTAGTTAACCTATTTAAACTCACTATTAATCTAATAATTTGTTACAAAATTGATATTTAATATTATTTGGCAAGTTAAATTGATTAGTATACATAATAGTTAATTTTTAAATCTGGATAGAACCTGTTAATTAAAATTTTAAACTGTAAATCTGATATTAACAG
Organism: Oehlia diaphana; assembly: GCA_003833135.1. Classification (NCBI taxonomy): domain Eukaryota; kingdom Fungi; phylum Glomeromycota; class Glomeromycetes; order Glomerales; family Glomeraceae; genus Oehlia; species Oehlia diaphana. The sequence continues at coordinate 39,919 of QZLH01000945.1, read as the reverse complement.
ATATTTATTATAATCTATTAATAATAGATTATAGATCTAAACATTAATCTGTATACTCGACGCTATGTATAGGATCAATCGAAGAAAATTTTTAAAGATGAATAATTATATTATCCTTTTCACCATTTACGATCTCATTAAAATGAAATCACTAACATTCAACTTACATAAAGTCTGCGGTCATTCTGGCAACAGATGGAACGACATGGCAGACAAAATCACGAAATAAGGGAGAGAAGCAGCAAGCTGCAATAATGATAGAATTGTAGATATTAGACTTCTCTGTAGTTTTAGCTTCCCTTTAACCTTTCTTTCAGTTTGGTACAATATTAACATAGATAGGTATATTAGGTCGTTTACTAGACTAGTGGCTGACTCGTTAGAAGAAGTACAATAGTCTTTTAACAAATATTGGAGCTCATATTTCGAAGAAACATTCACAACTTCATGATGGCATTGAGGGTTATTTTGGCAATACGTTAATAGTCTTAACAAAGGATATTGCTTATCCTTCTTCACTAATAATAAATTCATATATTTTTAAAAAATTTATTACCTACCATAGACAATTTTAGGAAATGGAATGATTTGTATAATCAAGTCAGATGTCCGATGTGCTTACATGATGATAAAGATATCTGGTATATCGTTATATGTCCAGGTCATGAAGATGATTTTCAGCAGGTGGAGTTGGAAGTAACATCTAAGATTATGAAATTTATTAAGAAATCTGCATCCTCAACAAAGATAGTATAGGGACAGTTAGAATGTATTATCTTTAAATATAAGGACGAAGCTTTCCCTCTTCTTAAAGAACGTAACCGTATTGAACTTACTAGAGGGCTCATCTTAGATACAATTATAATAAAACTTTGACGCTTCTTGTTTAAAAAAGTAACCAACAAGGTTGTCAGTAGAATTATAAAATATTTTTACAATGCTTTTAGGAAATACATATGGAATCCGTGATCTCTAAATTGAATATACTTGAAGCTAAATTGGGCATCACTAAAAAAGATAAGATGAACACTGTTAGGAGTCATTTGTATTCTATATCTCAACAACTTGACATACAACAGACACATAGAACACTGGATAAAAGTGAATTTTTGCACGAAACTATGACACGTTGCAGGAAATATATCCATTCATTTTTAACAAAAGGCTTTTCACAATTATGGAAAACATAGTTGCAGTATAGTAGGTCCCATGATCACCCTTTCATTGACTACAGGGCCCTTGGCTAAGAAAACATATTTCACATATGTTTACCTGTATAGTATAATAGATCATTTGACAGTGCACGCGTAGGGTATTTTAATAATATAACGAGCGGTTTATAAATTAATAATATTAGTTTAATTAGGTAGTTTAATAATTTAATTATATATTACTTTAATTATTTTAATAAATTTATAAATGTGCTGCGATTAAAAAAAAAATAATAAATAAACATTAAGATTTTTAGAAATCACAATCAAACTGAACTTTAAAAGAATACATTTAACTTTCTCTATAGTTTATAGTTACTTTCATTATAATTACATTTCACTATATAGTCATATCAGTTAAATGATCAAAATATTTTATTATTAAAATTTATTCTAGATAGTTATAATCAAAAATCTTATATTAAAAATTAAAAAAAACCATTTATAGTCACAATTATATAAAAAATATATTAAATAACTTAGCATCTAATAATTGTAAAAAGATATACCATAGTTTGTTAAATTATTTCATTAAGACGAATTAGGTAAATGGTGATAGTTTTATTTTTTTACTTTGCTAAGTTTTTATAGTTAGGTATTCTTACACCTCTTATAAGGTTTATTTTAGTTAGTACTTTACTATTCTAAGAGGTAACTATTAAATATTATATTTCTCAAACAGAACTAACTTATAAAAATATCTTTTATCAGATCCTAAAGCTAGTTTGAAATTCAAAGTACAATACTTACTCATCCTAAAAACTAATCCAAAATTAGCTCAAAATTCAGATTAGTTTAATTTAGATATTAAAATTGAAAAATCAATGGTTTAGTTTAATTTAATTTAATTTTTATAAAATGTGAAAAATTAAATAACTGGAAATTGAATGATCATACAAAGTTAAGTCATATATTATTAAATTTTTCTTAACAAGATGCATTAAATAGTGTTAAGATTAAGTCTCTAATATTAATGAATCATATGTTAACTTACACTAAATGATTTATAAAAAATTAGCATTAGAAAGCTATTTATCAATGCTAGAGACATAAATTTACTACTATTTAATACGTCTCAGTGAGATGTTAAGAATTAATAGATAAAATTCTGGTGCTAATTTCTTAAAAAATGTTTAGCATTGATTATCTCATAATATATTGAAACTTGAAAAATGAATTTACCACTATTTAATACGTCTAAAAGAGATAATTCTAATAAAATATTACTTATCTTTATATAATTACTGGTTGTCAAGTTATTTTGATTTTTGCATTTTTTTTTAAAATCAAATAAAACTAAATTGAACTGGACAGTTTTGATTTAGTTTCATTCAGTTCTTACCTGAACTGAAAAAATTGCACTGAACTGACCTATTTAAACTTTAGTTAAATGGTGATAAATCATGTCTCTAGTATCGATAAATCACAAGTTAACTAATACTAATTTATTTTAGAAAATGAGGATTCTAGTTTTAGTTTTAATGGTATAGAAAATATAAGTAAAATAGAAGAAAACAAATAATAAAAAAGTGTAAATTAGATTAATTTCAAATATATAGAAGTATTTTATGCAAAAAGAACAAGTTAAAATAAATCAAAATGAAGGTGAAGAATTGAAAATTTTATTTTTATAATATAAGACAATATTATCTTTCAGAAAAAAATTTTACATTCACTTTTAAGTACCATATAAAGGTGAAATATCATGATATATGTTATACTAGAACCTTAGTCAACTGAAATGTAAAGATAAAACATGTATTTTTGGCTAATTAAGTTGTTGATGTTTAATAACCTTTTACTATTATTGAAACTTCAAGTTTTATTAAATATCATATCTCAGTTATTCAATTTAGACAAATTTGTAGTTACCTTCAGCAATTCACTTTTAAATTTTCTCTTACTATGAATATATAGATATTGCTGTAACAGTACATTTTATAAATGATAATTGGCAATTTGAACATTTTGTTTTAGATGTTTTCTATATCTAATATCTCTTCTTTATATAATATATTAATAATAATTAAAAATACAGTTTTGGAATTCCAAGTAGCAAATTGGTTAATAAAAATTATTACTGATAATGAGGTAAAATAGTTGTAGCAACATATCAAATTAGAGAAAATCTTAAATTGCAAACTTTTAACCATTATTATTATATAGCTTATGTACTAAATTTAATTATTAAAGTAATATTTTATATAGATATTATGCTCTTACCTATTAAAAAATTATGTGTTTTTATTAGTACAATTAGAAATCTTCAAAGAAAATAGATAAATTAAAGAATATTTCAGAGTTAAAAAATATAAATTTTAAAGTATTTAATTATATAGTGCAGAACTTCTATACTCAACTACCTATGTATAGTAACAATTAATTGATTATAAATTTCTAAAAAAAAATTTTTTATATTAAAATAAAAAATTTAGGATATTGCTAAATCTCATCGCTGGTGATTCTCATCACACCAGCATTAGCAAATATTAACGGGCAGAATTTCATGTCATTTTTAATTCTGCCCAAAATTCTACCCTAATTCTGGTAAGATGACAATTATCAGCAATGATATCTAGCAATACTCAAAAATTTAACTGATAATTTTTATAGATATGACCATTAGCTTTAAAAATTATTGGTTATTTTTTGTTTTAGCTGTTTAAAAATCTGTAATTTAGATATGCTGATCAAAATTGAGATTAGTTTAAATTTTTGTGTTACAGATTTTTTTCAGCTACATTTAAGGGGAGCGTGTAGTCACATGATTTATAATAAGACTTTCAATGGCGCAAAAATTTAAAATATGAAGCCCAAAGAACAAAGTATTTTAGTTTGAATAATTATTTATTATTTTTTTTTATTATTTTTGTAAAGATATGTAAAAACGTACTTATAGAATACAAATATATTAAATTAATAAATGATAAAATGCTTTTTATTAAAAAATAATATTATGTTTTCCAGTAGAGAAATTCTAAACTTTCACTAAGCGATTTGCAACTTTTTTAAAACTTCTTTTGATATTTTTTCCAAAGTACAATTAAGGTTACTTGTCTAAACCTCTTCAAAATCTTATGATTAGTTTCATCAAAATTTACTATAGATTTATTATAGTTTCGGCAGAGTTTTGGCAGTTTAGCATTTATAATAAGTTTCAGCAGTTTTGCCTTTCTCTAGAGTTTCACCAGTATTTTAATATAACTTTAATATAGTTTTGGCAGAATTTTACTTTTCGGTAAAACACCATCTTGCCTAAACCCTTAAGTTTCAGCAAGCAACCTTAAATATAATATTTAAGTCTAAATAAAAACTATACCTGGTGAACTTTCAGGTTCCAAAAAGTAAGAAAATAATATATTTTTTTTTAATATTTAGTAATTTACAAATGTTTTATTAGACACGGATGTACTGAATAGCACAAAAAATTTTTTGCGCCATAATAGTCAATTAAAAGTTACGTGATTACTCTTTCCTTTTAATGTAACATTGATTATTATTATACTTCAGATTTTTTTTTCAATATGTTAAGAAGAAAAAAAAGTTCTAAAGCTGCAAAAAAAAGATTTAATGAACAAAGTTGTTCAAATATAGGTCAATTTAATATTATAGATGATGATTATATATAAAGCTCTGAATGGGTTAGTTTGGTCTAGATTATAAATGATTCAGATTAGAACTAAAATCTGTAGGAACTGAACTGAAAAACTTGTGATTCAGTTTAGTTTCATCTGATTTTTAAATAAATACAAAAAATTGAATAATCAGAGATCAAGTAATCGTATAAAGTTGAGCCATATATTATTAGAATCTTTGTAATGAGATGCATCGAATGGTGATAAGATCGCATCTCTAAAATTAATAGATCATAAGTTAGATCACATCAAATATTTTACATAAAATTAGCATTTGAAAGCTATTTATCAATGTTAAAGATATGATCTTACTACCATTCGATGTGTCTTAGTGAGAAGAATCCAATGAAGATTAATTTGTCCATATATGATCACTGGATGATGAATAATATCAAATTTTGCATTTTTTAAAAATTTTTAAGTGTTAAAAAATTAAAATGCCAATACATGCATTTATTCGTTGTGCAATAGTCATACAAAGATGAATTAGGGCTTATTGGATTTGTTTCACAGAGGCAAGTTGAATGGTAGTAAGATCACATCTTTAGCTTTAATAGATTACAAATTAGATCACACTAAATGTTTTACATAAGATTAGCATTAAAAAGCTATCTATTGATGCTAGAAACATGATCTTACTATCATTTGATACATCTTATTATAGTGTTGTTAAATCTAAGTCAAGACGAACCAGGCTGAACCAGGCTGATGAGGTCAATTTGACTTGACTTCTAGCTTAAAGCCGAATTGGTTTAGTTCAACTTGATAATTTCAAGTCGTGATTTAGTTCAACTTAAGTTGCAGCGGGCTGATGAAACTGATGGAGCTGATGGGATATAAATCCTAATTTCAGCCAGAATTAAATGATCTATACATAAATTTCCTTTTTTGGAATATCATATAACTCAAAATTTTAATTTTTGTAAAAAATAAAATTGCCTTTTTTTGGAATTTCATGTAACATATATATTTCTGCTGAATTAATAGACCTTTAATTCCAGCTGGAATTAAATGATCTGCATGAAATTTCCTTTTTTGGAATTTTGTGTAATTCAAAGTTTCAATTTTTGTGAATTAATAAAATTTCCTTTTTTGGAATTTTGTGTAATGTCATGTGATATTGCAGCGTCAATTATCTTCCCCAATAACACCATCAAAAATTTTACTATCACGTGATTTACATAATCGTAATTGTGGCTTAGTTAATATTTTGCGAAATGCGTAACTTATCTATTACTTTATTTTTATAAAAAAAAATAAATATTTTATAAACAACTGTAAAATACTATATTATAGTTTAATAAATAACAGTTTTAACCTTTAAGTACTATTTAATATGTATGAAATAAATATTTCTTGTGTTAGCCATTTACTCCATCTTATGAATTCAGTGAAATATCGGAATTATTGAATTATCATTTATCTTTATTAATATAAAACCAGTGAGAAAATTTGCAAATGAACAAGAATATTATAAAATTCATTATTTTTTATTAATATTGTCCATTACCACAAATATCTAATAATGTTTTTTGAACTATCAAGGCAAAAACATAGTATTATTAGTATGTTCTTTTCAAGTAAGT
>QZLH01000945.1:8551-30386 GCA_003833135.1 Oehlia diaphana | reverse complement strand
CGCAATATTATTCAATTTATCAACAGTAACCTTAATGGTTCCATTACAGTTAAATCTTTCCATTGCACTTCTGTCACGCTGCTTTGATAAATTTTGATTTTTGAACTAAATCTTGTCTTTGTGAACAGAAGTACCAATATGTATTTACATTTTTTCCTGCATAAAAATGATGATAACTTTACACAAAAAAAAATCAAACATAATTCTTATTTAATGTCAATTTAACAAAATTTTAAATTAACTTACTTCCATGTAAAATCGTCTATTTCTTCCATATATTCAGCAAAAATGTCTGTTATTTCTTTTTCTGAATTATTTAAAGTAGAAATATCTACTTGGCATTTAAAAAAAAATGGCACAGTGTTTTCTTTGTCTTCAATATTTTCCATTTGTAATGTATGTAAATTTAAAAATTGTGCAATATAATCATAAAGTTCCATTACTTTAATCATCTCCATTTCACTTTCTTCATCTTCAAGTTGCCTTTTTCTTGTAATTTTTTCTTTTTTTTGAGTAGTTCTAGTACGACAATTATTACAAGTTCGATATTGTTTTATAGCACCGTTTACTCTAAAACCAATAAATTCACTAGAATGTTTATTTTGCCCACAGCCAGTACAAGAAATATTGGTTTCAGACATATTAAATAATAGTACTTATAAGGTTAAAAACTGTTATTTATTAATCTATAATATTTTAAAGTTGGTTATAAAAAAAACATTTAGATAAGTTACACGTTTTGCAAATATTAACTATCTATCGATAAGCCACAATTACGATTATGTAAATCATGTGATAGTGAAATTTTTGATGGTGTTACTGGGAAAGATGCGTCAATTGGCCCTATTGGCCTGCCGCAGCGTGGTTCAGCTTGGTTTGACTTGAGTTTTCAAGTCAATTCAGTTTGGCTTGGTTCGACTTAACTTTTTATCAGCATGGCTTGACTTTAGCTTCAAGTCAGACTGAACCGGGCTGATAACAATACTATCTTATTACAAGAAATCTAATGATATATAGCACAACTTTATACGATCATTTGATCTCTAATTATTTAATTTTTCGTATTTTTTTAAAAATCAGATTAAATTGAACTGAACCGCCGGTTTTTTGGTTTTAATACCTAAACTGAACTGAATTGAATTTTGAGCTAATTTTGAATCAGTTCCTGGATTTAGCCTGAACCATTTAAAGCTTTAATTATATACCATTAAGTGAATATTCAGAAAACAGTTCAAATGATAAATTTATAAATAAAAGAATTCAAAAATTAAGTGATTTTACTTTAATTTGGTCAAAAATGCTCATAATAAAATAAAAAAAACTTATACTGAAAATTCTAGAGCAACAAAATTTAGAAAATATGGTTCTTCAGAAAAATTTATTCATGCTGCAAAATTATCATAATCAATAACTAATTTTTTTAATTTTGATAATATAGAAATAGAAAAAAAAAGTGAAGAAAAAGTGAAGATGAAATGAAAATTGAAAAAGAGAGTGAAAAAGAAAATGAAGAAGGGGAAATAGAATTTAAAAAAGAGAATGAAGAAAACAATGAAGAAGAGAAAGTAAAATTTGAAAATAAAAGTAAAGAAGAAAATGAAAAAGGAAAATGGAATTGAAAAAGAGAGTGAAGAAGAAAGTGAAAAAGAGGAAATGGAATTTAAAAATAAAAGTGAAAATGAAAGTAAAGAAGAAATTGAAGAAGAAATAGAAACTGAAAAAGAAAGTGAAAAGAAAAGTGAAAAGAAAACTAAAGAATAAAATAAAAAAAAAATTGAAGAGAAAATGGAAATTAAAAAAAATGAGCATTTAATTAAATTTGAAAATATTTTATCTACCAATAAAAATAAAATAAATGCTTATAAATATTTAAGATATAGAGCATTGCATTTATTCTTAAAATATTATAATTAAAATAATATAACTCAAATAGATGCAAGTTTATAATAATTTGATGTATTATAATCTTTACAAGGATAACATCAAAAAATAAAGTTTTTTATTGATGATAAAGATATAATTGAAAAAAGCTTATCATTTATTTGTGAAAATAGAGGAAAAATAACACCAAAAGAATATCAAACTTTTATTAATCAAGTATTATTTATACAAATGAATTTACAAACATCAAAAAAATCAATTTCTACTAAAACTTCTTATATTTGGTTAAAAAAATTAGGATTAAAATCACAATTAAGAAAAAAGGATATTTATTTTAATGGATATAAAAAAGAAGATGTAATTGAATATAGAAAAGTTTTTTTAAATAAAATGCTACAATATGAAAATTTTATACCAAATTTTGAAGGTGAAAATATGATACAACAAAATCTATCACTTTTACCCAATAAAAAAATGCATATTTTAGTTACTTATGATGAATGTTTATTTTATTTTAATGATGATAAATCAATAATTTGGACTCCTATTGAAAATTCACCTTTTAAAAAAAAAGGATAAGAAAAATCAATTATAATTAGTGAATTTTTATTAAAAACAATAGGTAGATTAAAATTATTAGAAGAAGAAATTATATTAAATCCTAATGTTCCAATTGAAGCTAGAAAATTTTTGAAACCTGAAAAAAATGAAGAAGGATGGTAGACAGCAGAACATTTATTAGATCAAGTTATAAATTATGCAATTCCAATATTTGAAGTTAAATATCCTAATTGTATTAGTATTTTTACTTACAAATCAAGAACAATGGCAAAAGATGCATTAAATGTTAATAATATGAATGTAAATCTAGGAGGAAAATAAGCAAGAATGAGATCAACTTATTTTAATCCAAATAAAACTTTTCAATCAATGATTTTTCCATCTAATCATCCAACTTTTTCAGATAATTATTTTAATTCTAATTCTCCTAGTAATAAAGTGATATCAATAAAATGGTAAAGGATTCATGCAATTAAGTACCCAAAATTATTCAAATAGCAAAAGACTATTTGTCTATAATATCAACATCTGTTTTCTGCGAGCAGTTCTTTTTAGTCACTAGAAAACAGATAATTCAAACACAAAATAGATTATATTTAGATATAATATGAGCATACTTATGTTTAAAAATTATGATTAAAATAAAAAAGAAATCAAATTTTAAACAATATTAGTTAATTTATAATAAATTCAGTTATATATCAATATATTAAAATTATCAATAAAGATATATATTAAATATAATTAATAATTATATACTATTTAACTAATAAGCTTTGATATTTTATAATTAAATTAAAATATTAAAATAATATTAAATTATTATGATAATAATAAAATACTGATGGAAATTATTTGTTATATGTCTTTTGACTTATTCTTCCTAAACTTTTTCAACCGTTTATATTGTGCTGTTAAATGAAATTCTAAAATAAAGATCAGGAGCTAGATAAAGAATATATTAGCATTAAGGCTATCTAATATTTAAATTTGCAGGTTTATTTAGATAGTAATTAAAAATACAGTTGAAACTATTGTATATGTTTAGTTCTAATATTTATTGTATTTCTTAAAAAATTTTCATACTGCTAGACATACAGAATTTAGCCAAAGTAATTTCTGTGAGTTTAAGAACATTATTTCTGTTGGTAAACCCTTCAAGATAGCTGCAAACTTCTTCTTGTATGAAGGAGATATTCATATTATTTAACATAGTGACCATATTCTATATTTTTTCAATAAAAATATTAATACTGAAATTCTGTGAAAAAATGGTCCATACAATTAGCAGAAAGAGTAATCTATTATTAAATTAAATTTAATATTTAATTGACTAATAATTACATTATTATTGGTATTTGATTATTTATTTTAATAAACATCATTTTTTCATTTTAAAACTTTTTTTAATAATAAATTAATAAAACTAATAGATATATTTATTTTTATCAATTATAAAATAAAAGTTTATATATAAATTTTCTTTTTTTTAATATTTTATTTTAAATATATTTTTCTTTTTTTTTTATTTTATTTTTACTTTATTATTTTGTTTATTTAGTTTAAAGTACTTTAATTATGTATTTTTTACTTTATATTACTTTTAACTTTCGTTATCCTAGTTTTTTTTTTTCTTTAATAAGTCAACCATTTAATAATTCCAGCCAGGATTAACAAGTCGCGTGAATGAGAATTTTTAAGCGTAAAATATAAATACGTTACACACCACGATGAATAATTAAATTTTGATTAACGGGAAAATATATGATTGGTGAAGCTCACTACGAACCGGTGATGTATAAGCATTACACTGGAATTTATAATATATTATTATTATTTACGTTGCATCATCAATGGCAAGTTAATTTTTAAGTAATGCATGGGTTACACTACAATTAGAAACTTTTGAGAGAGGAAAAACTATATAAAAGCTATTTGCATGTACGTTTGTTATAAATTATATTCGGAATTTTAACATTACTTTTCGAATGGAATCGCGGCAAAATATATTAAAAACTTACGGAATTCCCGTCAGCTCACGACCATCAAATGGAGGTTCCAATAAAAGGACAACTATGAGTACCACTTCTAGTCGTACTAGTAAAAGGTATTCTGTAAATGCTCTCTATTCAATGGCCGCTGAACAAGATGTTGAAGTTGAAGATGATCTGGCCAGAGGTAGAGTATAGTTAAGATTGGGAAGAATCCCTAAAATTAACTAGATTATTAAACAAAATTAGAAACGTACAGCACTTATGATCATAACTGTTTTACAGTTTTTTTTCTTACAATACACGGTTCTTATATAGAATAGCTTGGAAAAGGCTCGGCCGTTCTTCAAGATTTTTCTAACGAACATTTATTGTTTATGTTATTTTTTCTAGCTCAAAAACGATTAAGGGAATTAAAAAGTCGAATTTCGGCACAATCCAAAAAAAATTTTGTTCTGGAAAGAGATGTTCGATATTTGGATTCACGTATAGCATTATTAATTGCGAACCGAATGGCATTAGATGAGGTATATAAATTATTATTCACATTTATTAAAAGCAATGTTAACTATAGAAATAATTTATTTATTTTCAATTTAATTTTTTATGAAAGAAACAAGAAGTAGAAAGTACGTTTGAGGATACAGATTCATCAGAGGGTACTTTTCCAGATGATCGTAAAATGCAACAATACGGCAATCTGTTTTTCTTGCTTCAAACAGAACCGAGACATATTGCGGTTTTATGCCGCCTGGTCAGTCTTACAGAAATTGATACTCTATTACAGACAGTTATGTTCACACTATACGGAAATCAATACGAAAGTAGAGAAGAACATTTATTATTAACGATGTTTCAGGTGAGTGACCGAATATCATTAAATTTTAATTAAAATCCATTTTAATTCCATTAATTGATTGCTCTTTGTGATAATTAAATTAGTCAGTACTTTCAGCACAATTTGAGACCACGTTAGATTTCAACTCTCTACTTCGAGCAAACACACCAGTTTCACGAATGATGACAACATATACTCGACGAGGACCTGGACAAAGCTATCTTAAGTCAGTCCTTTCGGAGCGAATTAACAATTTAATTGAGCACAAGGAACTAAATTTGGAAATTAATCCGTTAAAAGTATGAGTGTTATATATCTTTTTCTGTTGCTAAGATTTCTTCGATTTCGCAATTTATATTTCATCTTGTATTAGGTTTATCAACAAATGATTAAGAAAATCGAAGAAGATACCAATTCATTGCCACAGGGATTGCCACGTGCTGTCACACCAGATGTAGCAGCAGCAAATACAGATGTTCAGGCCATAATAGCACCACGAATAAAAATGCTCATGGAAATAGCAAATTCTTTCCTTAATACAATAATAGAATCTATAGACCAAGTTCCATACGGCATTCGCTGGATCTGCAAGCAAATTCGTTCATTAACAAAAGTTAGTATTATATATTAGTATTATTCTTTAGTTTTTGAATTGTATTCATGAAAATGATTAATACTGACATTAATATCGATAGAGAAAATATCCTGATGCTAATGAATTTGCCATCTGTTCACTTATTGGCGGGTTTTTCTTTTTACGGTTCGTAAATCCAGCCATAGTAACACCGCAAGCTTATATGTTAATAGAAGGAATACCCGGAACTCATCCAAGACGTACTTTGACTTTGGTGTGTAGAATAAATAGAGTTCTTTATTATCTCCTATTATTTATTACTTAATTATATATTTATTATTATAGATTGCAAAAATGTTGCAAAATCTTGCAAACAAACCTTCTTATGCAAAAGAAGAATATATGAGTATGCTAAATCCATTCGTAGAGAATAATAAGCAGAGAATTAATAAATTTTTGATGGATTTGTGTGAAGTAGGAGATTTTTACGAAAGTCTAGAGGTGAACAATAATTTTTACGTATTATCACTATCTTGAAAGATATTTTTACTTATTATTCATTGAAAGTAGATGGATCAATATATGGCGTTGTCTAAAAAGGATTTGGTTCTAAATATCACATTAAACGAAATATATAATACGCACGCCTTGTTAATTCAACATGAAGAAGTTTTGGTATAGAATATTGCTTTTGAAATAAATTATGATTTGAAAATTCTTACTTCTTTATTTAAAAAAGAAATTATTTCGCCTGTTGCATTAGGCACCATCAGAAAAAAGTCATTTGCATATACTTTTGGATGATATCGGTCCCGCTCCTCCTCAAGTACCTAGGAAGGAAAACAAGACAATAGAACTTCCATTATTCAGTCGTTGGGAGACACCCATAAGAGGTATCATTATCGTACTGATTGTTTTGTACATTCTTACAATACTTTCTTATTTATTTTATATTTTTAGATCTTGCTTCGGCTCTCATGTCTGATAGTAGTGTCACACAATATGACATTTTATATATGGAGACTAAGTCTATTTTTGTACAACTCATTCGTTCTATTCCACGAATATCAGAACAAAAACAGATAGATCTACCTACAATTGCCGAAACAGCGGCTACTACCAAAGATGCTACTTTAGTTCGCAAAGGAATAAAAGTCAAAGAAATGCTACGTGAACTCGAGGAAGTTCAGATAATGGATCGTGAAGATGGGTATCGTCTTATGACAGAAGAAGTTGCTCAAGAGTTGGCTCATCTTGGTAATCTTCGCGAGAAAATCACTGAAGAAATTCGGTCTCTTGAAGCAGTTTATAAAACTATATGCGATCACAATAATTACCTTAGAAGTCAACTGGATAGTTATAAAGCATATTTGCAGAACGTGAGACAACAGACTTCAACCGATCTTACTAGTACAAGTGTAGTTAAAGTAGGGGACAAAGAGAAAAAACCAGCAAAAATGAAAGTTTTGGGTCCATATAAATTTTCTTATGCTCAATTGGAAAAGGATGGGATCATTGTGGAGAGTAATGTTCCAGATAACCGGTAGGTTATATGAAGGATACATCCTCTATTTTAGTCATTTGTATTTACTTAATTCAATTAATAGGCGACAGAATATCTATTTCAACATCACTTCACCAATTCCTGGTACCTTTATCATTGCATTACATTATAAAGGGAGGGATGCTGCTATCTTGGAAATGGATCTTAAGTTAGACGATCTTTTAGAAAAGGTAACGTTTTAGTCATACCGGATATCTACATTTGTTTCGTATCAGTATATTAACAGAATAATCACTTATTTAGCAACAAGATAATGTTATGTCATTGGATCTTGAATATGTGCAGTTAAACGTTCCCAAGATATTACAGTTATTGAACAAGACATTTGCTAAGCGAAAGACGTAGTTGTTGGGAATCAAATATTTTTTGATAATTTGTTTACATTATATTTCTTTATTTATAGTATTTTCCTTTATTTTATTGTATTTATTTTTTTTTCAATAGGGATACTTCCGATGCCTGGGGCAAATTGTGTCTCCCCATATGCGTGCATTATCCTATCAATGGATGAAAGATGTGGATTTCATGATGAAAAAAAAAAGAACCTGCTAAAGTTGATGGAATACCAAGAGAATACGTTAATCTTACAATTCAACCCGGTTGCTTGAATCAAGCCATTAGAATCATAGATATTTATTTATTTCCTTTTCTTAAACCATTCTTTATTTCTAAATGTGTGGAAAAGTAAATGGTTTATATTTTATATGGGGAAACACAATTTGCCTCTAGGAACCAAGTAATGATAAACCATAAAAAAAAATATTTATTTGGGTAAAGTACTATTTATTATTAATAATTATATGACAATTTTTTATGTCTTATTGATATTTATTATCTAATGGAGAATTAATAACTTAGGAATAGATCAATAAAATAAAATCATAAACTAATTTTTTTAACTAATTAAATTTAATACAAATAGATTAAACTAATTTTATATAAATCTAATTTTTAATTTAGATAATTTACAAATTAATTTAGTTTGTTTTCAGATAATTTAAAAAAAAATTTTCTGAAAAATTTTTGTTTATGAAATTTTTATTAAACCTTTTTTTTCAAATATATTGTTAAATTTATATATTTAATTTTAGATGAATTTATTTTTCACTTATTTTTCAGATTATAAATTGTTAAAAATGTCAAAAATAGTATTTATAACTTTTTTTAAAGTATTAAATAAATTTATAAAGCAGGTAAAATTTCTTATAAAAAAGTTTATATTAAGTTTTATGATTGGCAAATAATCAGTATAATATTATTTTTATATATTAAATTCAGAAAGGTAAGAAATTATTTGGACAAAGTTATTTGTCAAAATTAATGAATTTTATTATATTAAAATTAAATTATTTTTTTATTTTATTATTTGCATTTTGATCAATCTTTATAATTGAATAATTTCATTATTTAGTCATATTAAAGTATCAAAATTATTTTTATTATTTTATTATTTTTTATTATTTTAGCAATAATCTTTTATTTTTAATAAGTAACTAACTTTATATCTAAGATTTTATGTGAAAAATAAATTTTTTCTAAATAAAATACTAATAATTTTTAATTTATTAAAGCTAAAAATATAAAAATATTACTATTTAATATGTTTTATTATATTAAATTAATTAAATTTTAAAATTTTTAAAAATTTAATATATTTCAGATAAAATTGGTATTATCAATAAATGTATTAATAAATTTAAGTAAATTAATTTTGGTTTTTTATTATTTTAGAATTTGAGTTATATATATAAATATAAAGTCATAAAAATTAAATATAATTATTAATTTATATTTACTATGTTTTTTTTTCTTGTAATCAAATATTATAAGTTAAAATACTTTACTAAAAATGGTCAATTTTTTGAAATGATTTTGTAATAATTTTAACATACTACAAAAATACATTTAATACATCAAAATGTTTTTGTTATACTTTTGTTATTATTTTGTAATTATATTGTATCTAGGTCTATNAAGTTGAAGAAAACTGCCAATTTTCTAAAAAGTCTGCCAATTTTCTAGTTTGTTCTAAGTAACCATAACTAAAACTCTTATATTATATTAAAAAATTATTATAAAAATCAAAAAAGTAAGTTTATTTTGTTGTTTATTTTCTCAGAAATGAAAAAAGAAAGAAAAAAAAGTTATTTATTATAACATGATTTATATATTATATTATAATTATTATCTCTAATTTAATAAAATATTTTTGTTTTTTTTAAACATATTAGGTTATAAAATATATGAAACAAAAGACTATTTTAATGTGCTATAACTGATAGATTAGTTGATATATTTAACCTTTATATTAGTTTCAGTTTTTTATTTTTATTACGCCAAAATTATTGATTGTATATATTAGTTTACTATAAGATAGGTTCTCTACAAAGTAGTTAGTTTTTTGTGGTATTTTTTTTAAGGAAAATTAGCAATTTTACTTTATTCTTTATTAAATTTATATTTCTTTCGCTTTAAATAAAATTTTTTGTATATGACGGTCATTTTACATGTGACCATAATTAGCCACGGTAATTAATAAAAAATGATCTACATAGTATACTCCACCCTTAATAATATAATTTTTTATTTTTTTTAAATATTTTTATATGTACTAATAGTGAAAAAATGTATATTTTTTGACAAATTTTGCCTTATTATACAACTTTATCTCTAATTTTAATCAGTAAATTTGCATAATTTTGGTATCAAAAGGTTTTTTTCTTTAAATGAACTATTTTTTTCTATATTATTTTATAATATTATCTTAATAAAATTATAAAATAAATAATATATAAAGTAGTTGGATATGACTTCAATTATAATTATTGGTCTTCCTAATATAATATTACTTTATAAATAATATATAAGAAATTATATTACAAAAAAAAATATTTAAAACAATTTTTTATTACAATATAACTATATGAATTATTTCTGCAATTACAGATAATACAATAAATATAAATATATTTAGATATACTTTCTATAAAATATTTTATTTTTAATACTTTACTAAAAATGGTCAATTTTTTGAAATGATTTTGTAATAATTTTAATATATTACAAAAATACATTTAATACATCAAAATGTTTTTGTTATACTTTTGTTATTATTTTATAATTATATTGTATCTAGGCCTATAAAAATAATTCAAAATAATATCACAATAATTTTTTAATATTTTTGCTATTATTTTATTATTATAATATAATTAACTTTGATATTATTTTAATATGTTAATTTCAAAAATACCTCAAAAATAGCTATTTTTAGTAAAGTATTGATATTTTTAAGAATTAAATTCAAATTACATAGGATACTTTTCTATAAACTTAAAAAATCAATTCTTTAAATTTATAATTATTTTTATATATAGTAAATTTAGATTATTAGTAATTTATTAAGTACCTTATTTCTAAAATTAATTATAAAATAGTATTAATTTTATCTTAGTAATTTATTTTCTAATTTAAGATTATTGCAAATTTGTAAATTATTATACTAATATTATTTAAAGTTACTATATATAACTATCATATTACTTATATTTAGTATTGGCTTATTCTGGAATTAGGAAAGGATTCTGAATAATACTAATATAATTCACAACTTATAATAACAATAAAATTTTAGTTAAATTTTTATATTTCTAATATTTATACAAAAAAAAAAAAAATTTAAACAGTTTTACAGTTTTAATAACTAATATTCTAAAAAAAATAAAAATATAAAAATTTTATAGTAGTATAGTATTTATTAAATAAAGTAGTAATAGCTAGGAATTCCAGAACTCCGAACATTACTAAAACAACTCAGATTCTGTGTAACTAAAATTTTAAAATGTGATATCTCAATCAATATTACACCTAAAAAGATGAATATACAGTATATCAAAATATTCATCTCGTTGAGATGAATCTAATAAACTAAAGATCATTAAAATCCAATTACTAGATCCCAAGATAACAAAATTTGAGTTTAAAATCTACATATAACTTTATACATTTGGAACAGAAATTAATTATAAAGTTTATACAAATTCAGATCTGAGTTTTTTTAGTAATGTTTGGGTCCTATGAAAGTTTATAAATTTTAATAAAGTCTGTCAAAAATTTTTTATTTGAAAACTAATCAATTATAGTTATAAAAAATATGATCAGAAATATCTAATTTTAAGAATGCAGCAAATAATTTATTTATAAAGTAACAGACAAGATAATTTCATATATAAAATAAGAAAAAACATATAGAATATCATAATTTATACTTTATAATAAGAGAATTTTTTTATATTTTAAAAAATTTTTTTTTTTGTTTTAATACATAAAAATGGATATCATATAAAAAAAAAATTAAGCTAAATTTATTGAAAATTTATAAACTTTTATGCAACATAAAAATCTTCAATTTTACTATATATTACTAAGTAAATTTTATAAAATCTGGTAATTTACTGTAGTTTAGTGTATAAAAAAAAGATGTTAAGGTTAACCAAAGTAATTATTTAACAGTATATCAGAGTTGTATAACTGTAAAAGGCTGGACTTGGATAGGCAGAAGCATGTAAATAAATATATTAAATACGCAAAAATTATCTTTTTGACCCTATACGACATCCTTTTTTGACCCTCCTATATGTAATACAGTATATGCGGGTCAAAAAAATAACACGAGGAGGGTTAAAAAGGTAATTTTTGCATTAAATACAGTTTCTACTTATAAGTGATTATTGTAATTTAAATAGACCATTTCCTAATTAATTAATATATTAATAAAAGTTGTATAAAAAGTTAGAAATGTAAAATTTTAAATACCGTATACATTCTTTAGAATTTATATTATTATATATTAAAATTTCAGATATTGTTATTATATACAATTTTGAATAATTAATAAAGATATTTACAAAAAAAAAAAATTGCCTTTATATATAGATTTACTATTATTTTTACATACAGATTTATTTGAAATTTAGAAGTTTAATATAAAGTCTTAAAATTAACTGTATTTAAAATAGAATTTGAAAGTTTATTGATAAATAGAAATTCTTTAATTGTATTTTTAAATTTTTCACAAAGTTCAAGTTCCATATATAAAAAATTACAATCAGACCTCCATAATTTGGGACCATATGCATAATTTTCAAAACAGTGCATTTAGAAAGGGTGAGAAGTAAAATAATTAGAGATCATATAAGCTTGGGAGGGTGCATTTAGAAAGGGTATACATAGTTATAGAATAATTAATTACTATTAGACTATTATCTGTTTATTACCTGCCTTTCTAAGAGTTTATTATAATGTCGCATGATAATGTACAGTACCAAATCATCTGCTAGCAAATACAAAAGTTGGAACTTTGAGTGTTACACATAATCAAAAAAGGAAAAAGAGGTAGTCATGTGAGGTTGCGTAAGCGATGGAAGGAAGGATACTATCTGAATGATAATAATATTCATTAATATGGTGTAAATTTATGAGTAGAACAAGTTTCTTTTATGAATGTTGATCAGATATTTTTTAGGAAAACTTTCGTGTACCCAACGTTTAAGATTATCAAAAATTAAACTTTCCGATTTTACCCCATTTACCCGAACAGACGTTTCTTTTAAAACGAACCGACGAAAAAAAAATTTCATAGTTGGAATTTTTTTAAAAATGTTGTTAATAGTGATTCCAATTATTATGTTATTACTTCATCATTACTTTAATAACTTTAATACAATTCCACCGATTTTTCAAACAATATTTCAAGCAATTTCGATATTATTTGCAAATGTATTTATTGTAATTCCAATATCTATTATATTATTTATTCGAGATTTAGGAAATGTATTCTTTAATAAAGAAAAATCCGTAGACCCAAAAATTATTTTAATTACAGGCGCAAGGTATATTTTAAACAAAAAAAAATTCAATGGAATTTATAATAAATAATAAATCATAAAATTCGCTTTGTGTTTTTATAGCTCCGGAATAGGTGCGTCTATTGCAAGAGAATATGCTAAACCTGGAGTTATTTTAGGTCTTCTTGCACGTAGTGAAGGTTCGTTATGGTTAGATTCGAAGCTTAAGTCGACACTAATTACATAAATTAAAATATTTTCGAATTTTTTTAATAGATAAGTTAAGTAAAGTAGCGGAACAATGTATAGAAAAAGGTGCAAAATGTGAAATCTTGAAAATTGATATTTCCAATATTGAAAGTTTAAATAAAGCATTGGAAGATTTTGATGACAAATATCCAATCGATTTATTATTCGCTAATGCCGGTAAGTCATAAAAACTTCTCGTGGTCAGTAAATTGAACGTCACAACTAAAATTCGTATATAATTGTAGGTCAATTAGCTGCTACGAGAGATAATTTTGGTAAAGTTAAATGGGAAGATGCATATAAACCTTATATTGATGTCAATTATATTGGAAACATTGCAAGTGTAATGACTGTTTATAAACGAATGAAAGAAAGAAAACGTGGTCAAATCGCAAGTAAGTACCTTTTTTCTTCTTTTTATCTTTTCAATTATTCTTAAATTCTAAATTATGTGCTTTTGTCTTCTTTGCTTTTACAGTTACAACTTCAATTGCGGGATGGTTTAGCCCACCAACAACAGCATTCTATAATTCTATGAAGTCTGCATTAAATACATTTGCACGTGATCTTTTTTATATTGCTAAACCATATAATATTCATATCTCACTTATAGTACCAGGATTAATTGAAACTAATATGACGGCACACCCAGATCAACCATTTCCTCATACTTCTAATCGTTACGAAAGTGCTGACAATTTAGCAAAAATCATTAAATACCAATTATCTTATAATGTATTTCATATTGGTTGGCCTTATTTTCAAAATATAATTACTTTTACTATAGCTACTTTTCCAATTAGAATTCAATTATTAATTTCCAATATGATGGGTAATTATATGACAAAAAATGGTAAAAATATTGTATTAACATAGTATATTGAAGATTTATTTTTTTTAATGTTCTGTTTTTACAAGACAATAAAATGTTTTTGTTATCTAAAGATATAACTAAAAGTTTCGATTTTTATTGGCTGACGATCACGCATCTAACATAGAAACGCCCGATGACTACAAAATTTCTAAACTTATGCTTCGCTCCGGACAATATATAGAATATATTTAAACGTCACACTAAGAGTTGCTGATTGGTTCGGATAATTACTATTTGATTTCATTGCATTCTAAAATTATTCTTTTTTTGCCCAAAGATGAGTGAATTTCCAAAATTAGTTGATGATTGCTTACAAAATATATTCGAATATTTAAGTAACGATTTAACAGCACTACACTCATGCGTTCTTGTTAATAGAAAATGGTGTCAAATTTCGATTCCAGTTTTTTGGAGAGATCCATGGGAATATCGAAGAGTAGGATCGTTAAAAAAATCTTTTACTATAATCAACACATTTATTTTAACATTACCGGAGGAATCTCAACGAAAATTATTACAAATTGAAATTATTCAACATTCTTTTCTAAAAAGACCAATATTTGAATATTCGAAATTTTTACAAAGTATAGATTTACATGAATTGGAAAATGATATTAAAATTTGGATGCATCATCAATTTAAGCAACGTAAAAAGAAAGTCATCAAGAATTTTTCATTGATTGATAATAATATAAAAGGAAATGAACAAATACAGAATTTCAAAAGGAATAAAAAGAATTTAATGTATGAATTACTTAAATTCTTTCTTATTCATTCACGAAAAATAGATACACTTTACGTATTGGATTTTAATTTTTCTTTTATAATGGAAATTATTAAAAGTGAACCAATAGCAAAGAATTGTATCTCTAATTTACGATATTTGCAAATTGGATCTCATATGCTTCCAATATATTTATCAACATTATCAGAAATCTCAAATAATCTTGATCATTTAGAAATTGTAAATCATAATCTATGTTCAGAAGAATTAAGAAATTTTATTACCGTGCAAAATAATTTAAAAGAATTAACAATAGAAGCTGGTATAATTAGATCTATTAATGATCCAATTACTAATAATACGATAATTGAAATTTTTAAAAAAAAATCGATTACTAAACTTACTATTAAGGATTCACCTAGTATGTTCATTGTTTTGAAAGGTTTTGATAGTTTAACAGAATTAATTATAATTTATAATCACAAATATTCTATAAAATTTTGGGAACATATGGCAAATTTATCATTGAAAAATCTAAAGAAATTGATTATCAATAGTAATAAGATTTATTACGATATTATTACACAATTTATTAATAATTCTTCTTGTGATTTAGAACAATTTATCATCACTACTACTTCAAAAGTTGAAGATCCATATGATATTGGATTATATATCAATTCTATAAGTAATAATTGTCCAAGTTTAACTATATTTAAAGGAGTAATTAGTGAAAGTAATGTACTTGAATTGTCTCAATTATTAAAAAAATGCATTAATTTAAAAATTTTACATCTTTATCCAGTAATGCAAGATGTTGAACAAAAAATATGTCAATTTGATAATCTTTTAAAAGAGATGATAAATATTTCTTCAAATAATTTATCCAGATTATATTTAGAAAATGGCTGGAAATTAACATTGGTGGATTATTTTAAAAATTTTATGGAGAAAAGAGAATTATTAAGATTAAAACCAATATCTTTTCATGCTCATAAAAATTTTGCTTATAACTCTTCAATATTTTTAGCTATTTGTGAAGATTATAAGCAAAAAGATTATTTATTAGATTATTATTTTTACAAATAAACTGAAGGGTTTATATAATAATATTTGTTTTAATTACTTGTAATAAAATCTATCTATTGTTTTTTTTTTTTAAGTATAAAAAAGTAAAAAAAAAGTAAATTAATATAATATACAAATTATTTCTATTAATGATCTAATTACTAATTTTACTGAATGAATAAAACTTTTGTATCAACAGGAAAACCAATTCTCTCTAAGGATCTTCTAACCGCATCCATCATACCATAAGGACCACAAACAATAACTTTACAAGCTTGAGTAGTATCTTGACTTAACATTCTCATAAATTCTTGTCTTTCAGATAAAATGCTCATTTCATTAGAACTAAATGCAAAAGGCAAAGTATCTCTTCTCATCTGCCAATTATAATTATCATCTATAGGTGGAGGTGTTGGTGCAGTAGGGTAATTATTTACAATTGGTGGTGGGCTATATGATGTAGTTAATAACATTTGAGGCTGTAATGATGGATCTTGCAATGAATTTTGTGATGGATTTTGTACTTGATAATTATTAGTAGGTTGTGTTGTAGGTACGTTGATTCTTGGTGGTATTGCTGGAGGTGGTACTTGATAATTTTTTGAAATCCAGTTAAAAAGTATATCATCATCAATATGGCCGGTTAATCCTCTCCATATTGGTGGAGGTTTTGTTAAAATATGAGTTACTGTAAGTTTACCATCCGATGTTGATGCAAGGAAATCTAAGTATTTCATTGAAATTATGTCTGCTATTTGTGTATTTGCGCAGAGTAAATGTAATTTGAAATTTGATTTGAAATTATCTGCATTATCAAAATGATACTGAATCTATAAAACAAAAAACAAAAAAAAATCATTTTGGGAGTCAGAAATAATTTTAGACATCGTTAATTTAAATAATTAACTTACCAGTTGTAGCATAGGAGTTAAACCTGTACCACCACAAACCATGAACAAAGTATCCCAACATTGATCTCCTCTAGCAGGATTTAATAATATTCTAGATTGTCCAGCACCACTATTACTAATAGTACCATATAAGGAACGACTTTCATCACCGAAAACGCTATCTAAACCGAAATTACTTGGTTGATAACTATGATGTGGGTTAATAACAACATTATTTACACTATTTTGTCTCATTAATGTTGTTGTTCCTCTACGTACTAAATTTGGACTAGTTGGTCCAATTGTTGGTGAAGTTGGCAACACGTTTGTTGATGATTGTATACTCATTCTTTCAGCTATATCAAATGGCCCTCTAACCGCTATTTCAAAATTCCTCAATTGTTTATCCTATAAATAGTGCGCATATAAAAGTTAAGTTTTTAAACTGCCTTAATAAATACAGATTAATATAAATTTAACTCACCAAATGTTGAGACATGGCACCATCATTGTAAACTTTAACTAAGATCGTAAATGTCTTATCAGTAGGTCCTTGTAATGGGGTATATGGTCTAATTACCACATGTTTATTAACATAACTCATAATTTCAATATAATCTCCAGGAAAGAACTTTGGTAATTTATCTTTTGGATGAAGAACTTGAAATGTTAATTTTTTAACACGATTTTCAGCATCATGCCTTGTGGCCAATTCGATATTTGTCAAAATATATCTTCTAAATATGTAAGGCGAACTATCTTGTGACATATTAGTTAATGTAGTATTAGTAAGCGTACCAATATCATCTTTCTTATGTTGACTATACTCATCTGATATATCTGATATTCTTGCTACTACCATAGTTGCCAATTTAGATGTGGCAAATTTTGAATGACGGTGCATTGCTACTCTTGAATTTTTAAATGTTGTACTATTGATCAAGTCAATAGCATTAGCTATCGTTTTTGGACGTGTTGTTTGATTCGTTTTTTTCTTCTTTATGTTTTTATTACTAGTTTCAACATCTTCCATTTGCTTCATCAATTTTTCATTTTCTGAAAAAGCTCTATTAATAACTATTTGATCCGCAGGGTCAAAGAAGAAATCATTTGTTATGTCAGTGCCAATTACTCTTCTTAATATTCTTTGACCACCTGGATGTATTTTAATCCATTTATGTATATCAAACACTAATCCTTCTGCTACTACTAAATGTGCTCCCGCCATAACTCTTAAATTAAAATCATTCCAACTTATTGCTGGTAATTGTTCGTAAACATCTTCGGGTATACAATTATGAAGTCGTCTATTTTTATCTCCTGTTTCTCTAACCGGCCATAAGAATTGCATATTTTTATATTTATAAACATATTCTGATACCACAATCATTATTACCAAGATTGCTATAACAATAATATTTTTTAAATATATTAATATTAAATGTAAATAATGACAACATTATTATTAAATTATATTTACCCAGCCAGCACAAATAAAGAACATTTACTGCTTGTACTGATCCATATTGTCTTAATCCAAGATAAATTTGGACCCTATAAAATTATTACAATTATAAATTATTATAAATATTTTAATATTTTTTAAAAAATTTTTTTCTTTTAACTTCAAATATTTACCATGAAAGAAATAATAATGAAACGCCTAAATAAAAATGGAGATGTTTTAACCCAACAACAATTCCTGTACTAGCTGATTCAACAGTTGCAAGTCCCCATATGGCAAGAATACCCAATCCAATTTGAATAAATAAAGTAAAATAAACCAGCAATCCGCAACTAAAAAAAAAATGATCATCGATGAAAATCACCCTCTACCTCAAATTCAATTATTAAATATTACTTACACTCCATGAGCATTCCTTCCATGTTGAGGAACAGTTGCCATAGCTGCGGCCCCAAAAGTAATTACTATTAAGCCTCCGAGCATTTGTAAGTTACGATGCTGAGACATATAGGAATCGATATGCTTCAAATATCGAACAATAAATATTGAAGCTAAAAAAAAAAAATAAATAAATACAAGTTATATTATGCATAAAAGCATATCTAATATTTTACGTGATAACTTAAAAAACTCAACTCACCAGGGAATAGAATACTAAAAAGTTGATAGAATTACATACATATTTATATTAATAACTTTATACTTTTTATACTTTGTATTGTTAAATATATGTTTAAATAATACTAACCCCC
The DNA here is from genome assembly GCA_003833135.1 of Oehlia diaphana. NCBI lineage: Eukaryota > Fungi > Glomeromycota > Glomeromycetes > Glomerales > Glomeraceae > Oehlia > Oehlia diaphana. Next base: position 11,109 of record QZLH01000945.1, on the reverse strand, counting down.
AAACTATAAACATTGCAATACCATGAATTAATTGTGTAAGTGTATTCGACTTTAAAACTTCAGCGGAAGTTTCACCTGAAAAGAAGTTTACTTTTGTTGCTCCACGATTACCTCCATGATAAGAAAATTCCATCGAATTTGGATTCCAAGCATAAATCAATGTAATCATACTATTAGGAATTGGACGTCTATTTGGAGCATTTAATGGACGTGAAATTTCAACTTGAGTAACACCATTTAAGGTAGATTGACTTAATACTGTTACGATTTGATTTTCTGCTACTTCAGGTTTTTTATAACCATTAGATTTATAATCTTTTACGTATAATGTTGAATCATTTTTATTCCATATAACTATCATATCAGCATCAAACATCCCAGTGTCTAATGGATTAAATCCTATTCCGAACCATGAATTTGTACTCGACATTGTTAATTTTAGATTAATTTTATCTGCTTTAATGACCCATCTAACTTCATAAACTTCACTAAATTTAATAACATTTTGTGGGGGATAATCATTTTTATCATCTGGTTCATTTGTTGCATTAAAAGTTACCAAAGGTTGAACACTCCATAGATTTGTTGGATAGTTAATATATGATGGAGTATTTCTTTGAATAACTGATAACAAAGTTGTATTACGAATCTCATCAATTTCTGCAGCTGTAAATCCCGCATCAGTTCCTTCGAACCAGAATCTATCCGAATTACGAATTAAAGTCCATTGTTGAGTAACACTCGCATGAAAGAGAGGACCTAAAAGTGATCCTTGTAAATGGGGCTCAGCTAAACCTCCTATAAAAGATTCGACTAAATCCACATTCCCGTATGTAGATTGTAAACGATTTTGAACTTCTTGATCTTGTGAAATTTCACTAAATCGAGATGCTCTAACTAAATCAAATGCTTCTCTCGCATCGTTATATAATGGTACTCCACGATCACGACCTCTCACAATATCAAGACTTGCAATATCTTGAACAGCTACTTTTGGACGAAAAGCTCTCATTTGATCAGCAAAAAAGATATCAATTTCTTCTTGCCTAAAAAAAAAAGTTTATGAGAACTAGGAGAATGTGGCGCAGCGAATTATAAAAAATTTTTTTTTTTTTTATCTACCTTTGAAGGGCCATTGAAAGAATCAATGTTGGAACACCATAATTTTCAATAAGATTAGGTACTTGAAGTGCATTAAGAGGTAATTCTGCAAGTTTATAACCATCTTTATTCACAATATCATAAACGTCACTCAATTCTGAATGACCATAACGAGAAGTAACAGTTGCAAAGAATGAATCAATAGACGGTACTAATGAAGCGTCATATCCACTATAGGTCGGTAAAGGAGTTCCTAATAAAACACTAAGATATTCAAGATAAGTAATTCTTTGAATAATTGCAATGACCCATCTTCTTGCTTCTTGAAAATAATCTTCATCACTCCATTGATTCTTATGTTGTAAGTATAATTCATCACATTTACGATTATGTTCCCTCATAAAAATAAGCAAAATTGTATTTAAAAATACATTTTTTCCTTTATGATCACTAATAGCAAAAATATATTCACCAGTTACACCATCAATTAATGGATAACCAAATCTACCATCATCACTATCTACATAATTTAATTTAAATTTTCCAAGTCCACTTTCTTTATCACGAACTCTTGACAATTGGGCATCAGTAACACCGTAAATTAGTGACCCATCAAGAAAAGATGTAATTCGATTAATACCATTTCTAATTGGGCCAGTTGTTCTATTAAATGGTAAAAAAATGTCTGTCAAAGGTTGATTTGATGGACCAACAAAGTATTGTGAATTGAAATTTGAGTCATCCGGAGGGATGTATATGGCTAAATTTTCACCAGTAGACACAGTATTTACAATGTCCAAACTAGCAAATTGACCCCAAAATGTTACCTTAAAAAAGAAAGAAAAGTATTAGGAAAATCCGATACTTGGACACATATATATTATATGATGAGCATACCATATGAGAAGTTTTTCTTTTTGCTTTTTTTGCTTCCAGAGCATTTAAATTGTACTCATTTTCTAATTTTGATTGCAATCCGTTAACTAAGTCACTAACACACCTTGGAAGAGGGAGTTGTCCTTTTGGTAAAGGAGTCACACAAAGTGTATTTTTTGGTACATCTATCGTATACTCCCCAGGTGTTGAAGCCATTGCATTTCCTGATGCATCCGGCCATGAAGTTTTTCCAATATTTCTGGTTAATTGTGACTGTGGTGTACCTGCTTTTGGATCATCTTTATTATTTGATTGACCATCAAGCGGACGTATTTCCGCTTTCACTAATATTAAGTTGATGAAAATCAATAGCAATATTACTGCGGCAAACTTATTATTTAATATAATCATCGTTAAATTTTTTTTTTTTAAAAAAAAAGAAAAAAAAACCCAAAAAGTTAGAACAATTTATGAAATATGAGAGATTTATAATATTTTTATTTATTTATTTATTTATTGAAAAAGGGGTACTATTTTTTTTCTTTTTCTAAAAATAAAATCATTAATTAACAATATTAGAA
>QZLH01000944.1:6334-40418 GCA_003833135.1 Oehlia diaphana | reverse complement strand
GGCACCTCCCATATAAGAACTCCCCTCCTTAAGGCACACATTTTTTAGTCCAGATTTTTTTATATATAAAATACCCCTTTTATAATCACTTTATTAGTTATAAGTACAATCACACCAAACGTCAGTCCCATATAATAGTAAATATATGTAAAATTCCCCCTGCATAGGCACACAAATCACGTGATTTATAAAATAACTGTGCGTTTCATTTTATTATTTTGTTATTTTACCATGAGGAAAAATTTAAGTTTTTTATTTTTCAAAAATTTTACATATAAACTTTTTTACAAAGATTTTTTTTAATTATTATATATATATATATATATATAATCACGTTTACTTAAAAATTTATATATGTGTGATTATATATTTAACCCTCACCAATAGGCACACCTCATTATAATCACACTATTGGATGGTCCCGAGGGGTGTGATTGTAGAGGGGGCTGACTGTATATATAATCGCATCTCTTTTTTGTGTGCCATGTTCGTGGCGCAGCCAGCAGATTGTGGCGTAACGAAAATCATAAAGAGAAATTATTTTTTAATAAAATATAACTTCAAAAATTACTAGATAGTTGTAATTTTGGCTGCTCTTCGAGTTTACTTAGAGCGATTTGAATTATCATTATTGATTTATTTAACAAAAATTTTTCTTTCACGAAATCCAATTTTGGAAACGATCGACTAAGACGGTAGAATCAATCATTTATATGTAAAGTCAAAATCGGCATTCATAACCTTCTTCCGAATCCTAATTAAACTTGCAGAGCATGTGAAATTACACCTACAATATGAGTTTAAAAACTTTATGTCGAAGAAAAAATCCTTAATGATGTTTTTAAAAAATTTTTTGCGCCACGAACCTGGCACACAAAAAAGGGGTGCTATATAATCATCTTATGACACTTTATTTATTTATTGTGTTAATTATTAACTACGTAATTGTAGATCATTTTCATGGACAGTTTCTATATAAGTTTTAGCCAGTTCAAATAGAAAAATTATGGGAATATTTTACTATGATGATCATTTACATAAAAGCCAAAACAATCAGTCATATGAGAAAATCATGTATAAAAATCTTTACCAGGAATGTCTTAATCATATACAGTATTTCTTATTATGATAGCTGTAATTTTTATATCAAAATGAATATTTATAAACATTAGATCGGTTAATATTGACTCTTTTTGTAAAAAAAGCTTTTATCAAATTAGAAAACAATATCAACATTTCACACGAGTCTTTTGATCTAAGTTCAATATGATTTAACCCGCTAATTTATAATTTTCTCACAAAATAAAAAATATTCCAGCTACTCGAAGTTACTTTGGAAATAACTAGTATAATAAATGCATATTTTCAAGTTAAAAAAATTCTCATGATGACAATCATTCACTAGTTCGCAACAAATTCCGAAATTGTATATAAAAACCCGGTCATCCAGCTGCTAATAACAATCCTTTTTATATGCAATCTAAATTTCGATCTCTTTAATATATTTCTTTATACCAAGTATCAAAAAAAAAAGTTATATTTTTTGTTATTGTTATATTCTTCATTAACTTTATAATATGGAAGAAGCTATATTTAATCAGTTCGTAAAAAGACCAAGCACTTGTGATATAGGAGCTCAGATAAAAGTTCGAGCAAACTTCTTTGAAGTTACTAAGATGCAAGACACGAACATTTCGCAATACGAAGTAAACATAACACCTACAGTCCCCCAACGTTTAAATAGGAGAGTATTTAACCGTTTTGTGGAGCAATACCGGGAAAGAGCCCTCGGAGGTGCAAGACCGGTATATGATGGTATGTATTCAATAACAAAAAAGAAGGTTACTATGTAATATTATAATATTGCTTCAACAAGATATCAAAATTATATTAATTATATTACACTTTGAATTATCAATACTTTGTGGTGTTTAATGCTAACTAATTAAAATGTTGGTAGGAAGAGCAATTGTGTTTACACACAAGCCATTGCCATTCGAAACCAGAAGTTTTGAAGTAAAATATCATTTTTTACCTTTTTTTGACTTTTGAAATTATTAAGTTTAATTATCATAACTAGGTGGAATTAGAGGAAGACAACGCGCCCGTAGGTAGAGCACGTATACCTCGAAGATTTACGATTAGGATAAGAAAAACTAGAGAGATTTTCATGGGTGACCTATTCCGATTTTTAAACGGAAGAGGTGACATGACAAATAATTGCCAAATGGGTAATTTTTTTTTTTTTTTCTTTAATAAAAATGAATCCCATAACGAGTTTTAATCATCTTTATGTAACAAGCAATGGTTGCGATGGACATCATTATAAGTCACAAGATTTCTACAGTATATCCTACTGTACGTAGATCATTTTATACTCCGCAGTTAACTAAATCCCTTTCTGGAGGTATAGAGGCTTGGCAGGGGTATTTCCAATCAGCACGTCCCACGAGAGGGAGAATGATGATTAACATAGACTTAAGTACCACCGCTTTCTACGAAAGTGGCCCACTTATTAATGTGGTTGCAAACATATTGAAACTTAGATCTCTCGATGATCTACGTAGAAACCTTTCAGAAAGCGACCGTTTCAAAGTTGAGGATATTATAAGTGGTCTTAGAATAACGGATAATCATAGAACGGGAAATAGACGAAAATTTAAGATTGAGGGATTAACTGAAGCTCCAGCTTCTCACGCTACGTTTCCTAGAGATGACGGTAGCAGGATCGATGTTAGAACCTATTTTCAAAATCAATATAACAGACGGTTATTATACCCATTTCTTCCTTGCGTTATCGTAAGGAGAAACCAATATCTTCCGATAGAAGTTTGTGATGTGATTCGGGTAAATTGTATATTCATTTAGCGATATCATATTATTATGTAAGAAATTTGTTTTTAAAAGAAAAAAATTATTATTTCGTATAACAGGAACAAAGATATATGCGGAAATTGATTGGAAAGCAAACAGAAGATATGATGAACTTTGCTCGTCAAAATCCAAACGTTCGGGCAAATAAAATTCAAGATGGTCTCAATATATTGAATTATCGAGACAATGAATATCTTCAACAATTCGGAATGAGTATATCAAACAATATGACTGTGGTAGGTTGAAATATGATTCTTAATTCTTAGGCACCTTGATTATTCAACAACGTGAATTTAATCTTACAGGTGAACGCTAGGATTCTCCCCACTCCAACAATTCAGTACCACCCAACATCAAGGGAGAGACGTATCGAACCGAAAGGTGGAGTATGGAATTTACGAGATAAAAAAGTAGCAACAGGTGCTACTCTTGGTTCATGGTCAGTTTTGGCCTTTTTAAATGAAAGAGATTTACGTGATAATATTATTGAGGGATTCTTGATAGAATTTGTTGATACATGTATAGACACGGGAATGGTAATCTAAAATGATATAAACCTATTTCACTATGAACCATTCAAGTTTCTAACAAATATAATTCAATCATCTATCTTTTATAGAATATTCCAAATAAGAGACCTCCTATATGTCGCGAAAATCCTATAGGAAATACTGAAGAATCATTAAAAAAAGCCTGGCTGAGGGCTGGCAATAATGCTAAAGCTCAACCTCAGCTTATTTTATGTATTCTCCCAAATAATGGAACAGAGTTATATGGAGAAATTAAACGTATTAGCGAAACAGTTATCGGTGTCGCAACACAGTGTTTACAAAGCGTGCATATGAGAAGGCCGAAGAAACAATATTGTGCCAATGTTTGCCTAAAGGTAAACGTTAAACTTGGAGGAATGAACTCATTCCTTATTCCCGAACATCTTCCGTTTGTATCAGATGAACCTACTATTTTGATAGGCGCAGACGTATCACATCCTGGACCTGGACCTGGTAATTTTTTTTTTTTTCATATGAATTATTTTAATATATTTATGTTTCTCGCATCTTTTTTTCAGGCGAAACCGGTAAACCATCTTTCGCTGCCCTATGTGGTTCTATGGACGCTAGGGCATCAAGATATGCAGCGTCAATTAGAGTTCAGGCCGGTCGTGTGGAAATAATAGTAGATATGGCAAACATGGTTAAAGAATTGTTAAAAACATTTTATCAAACTTGTGGAAGAAAGCCTGAAAGAATTTTATTTTACCGAGACGGAATTTCAGAAGGCCAGTTTGGAAACGTGCTACAAAATGAATTTAACGCAATTAGAGGTACTTATTTTATATCATTCCTAGATTTGTTCAAGCATTTTATTAACTTATTTATTTGGTTTACTTTTGGTCAATTTAAATTAATATAGCAGCGTGTCAAGCTCTTGACGCTCAGTATAAACCTACTATCACGTTTATTGTGGTACAGAAGAGGCATCACACACGTTTATTCCCGATGGATAGGCAAAATACTGATAGATCTGGAAATTGTCTTCCTGGTACCGTTGTCGATGTCGGCATTACACATCCGTTTGAGTTCGATTTTTGTGAGTAATTGAGTTTATGTTAATATGTAAATCTATAGCATTCCTTATAACAAATCTTTACCAGATTTATTAAGTCATGCTGGACTATTGGGGACGTCCCGACCAGCTCATTATCACGTTTTATATGACGAAAACGGATTTGATGCAAATAGGTAAGCCAATTAATTTAATCTAATTTAATAATTAATTGAATACATAACTAATTAATATAATAATAATTTAAGGCTACAAACATTATCTTATAATCTTTGTTATATATTTGTGCGTTGTACGCGTGCAGTATCTTTGGTAAGATTTTATATTGCATTTTTATCATTGTGTGTATAAGTGGTAATAATTGTAATTATATTTAATAGGTACCTCCGGTATATTACGCTCACTTAGTTACCACTAGAGCAAAATGCCATACATGCAAAGAGCCAGATGGCGAGGAAACCTTTGGAGTTGTAAAACAGGATCTACAAAGGGTGAATTTATAAAAGATGTACACTATCCTCAATTATTTCATTTTTCTAAAGTAAACACTTTTTTTTTAGGCTATGTATTTTGTGTAGCAACTTCACTTATGTGAACAGGAACAACAGGAACGAAAAGAAAAACAAAATAATAATATTTTAAATAAGTTTCTTTTACTCCATATCTTTATTTTATAAAATCACTTTATATTTTATTTCAGTTTAAAAATATACTTTATATTGTTATTTTTTTATTTGTAAGAAATATTTAAAAAAATATTTTTTTATATAATCATATCGGTAAATTGTCTTTATAGAATAGCATTTTTAAATTTATTTCATGTTACACAATAATCAACCGACCGGAAGTGAACATGGCTATTGACAACTATAAAAAAGTTACCGAGAAAATGCAAGTTCTTCCTAGTTATGGCTCTTTAGGTGAGTTTATAAAATATTTTTTATCGATTTAATGCAGTTTTCAGAATTCTGTGTACGATAATTACAGGACAATTACAAGTCGATTACAGGTCAAAAACTTTCCGGTTTTTGTCCGGTTATTGTCCTGTAATCTGGTAATTTTATTTGATTAGGTAAGTAATTTGCATGGGATAGCACATTTCTGAAAACCGATAATTAGTATATAGATATAATATATAATTTTTTCCCTTAATCACAAGTTCATTCATTACCTACAGAGATAATTTATGTTTCTGAAAGATAAAGGTGCCGCTTTATTTTTGTAAACAGAGTTGTTTTAAATTGGTTAGTAAAATTATATGTTTTATCAAGGTTTTTTTTGTTCAAAACAGGTTATATCCAATTTTTAGAGGATTGTTTAATCCTTGGCACAAAAACCAATGTTAAAGTAAGTACCCTACCCAGGGCCCATTTTATCACGTTTCTTCATATTTTTTTAAAATAAATATAAACAAAAACACATCATACATTGTGGAAATACGCATGAAAGTATATCCATTATCTTGTTATTATCTAATAAAGTACAGTAATGTTGTACATCATTAAATTTCTTAAATATTATATAAATATGGAATTTTTTGTTGTATCAATTTTGTTATCTCCTTATTGATACGCAATTGCTTTGTTTTAAACTTGATTATTATAAAATGATGTTACCTAAACCGTATTAATTAATAATGACCGGAAACTATAGATCATTTTCATGTATATGTATCTAAATCCAGTCTAGTTACGAAAAACCCGTGAGAATATTCTTTTATGTAGATCATTATATTAGATTATCATAAAAAATGATGGAATGATCTTTACCCAAAGTATCTTAATCACAATTTACAAAGTACAGTACCTATCGAAATGATCGGGGATCGGGTGCAGTTATTGTTAAAATAATTGGATAGTTATTATTGCTAATGTACAATGTACTACCAAACAGTAAATTGCATTTGTTATATTTGTTATTGTTATTTATTAGTTTGTAAATTTTATATTAAAAATGGTTAAATTATTTTAAATATAAAATTATTCGTTTAACCTACCAAAAAAAAAAAAAAAAGTATATTATGAAAAACAAGGTACTCTTTTAAATATTAGGACGCTTAATGTTAACTCTTAAATAAAAAAGTTTTACCAAATTAGAAAACAATAGCAATTTTTTCTCACGAATCTTGTTTAAATTAAACAAAAGAATATTCCAGTTGTTCCGAATTAATCTGAAAAAAATAAGATAGATAAATTATGCACAAATGCATATTTTTTTTTTAGATTAAGAATATCACAATGATATCAATCAATCAATCACTCATCCGCAACATGCCAAATTATATATAAAAAACCAACCATCATGCCTTGAGCTGCTAAAAAAAAAAATTTCTTTTTTATACACCACCTAAATTACGATCTCCTTTAATATTTCTCTATTTCAAGTCTCAAAAAAAGAAGTTTTAAATTATTATTATCATCATTCTCTTTCGTTAACATTATAACATGGAAGAAGCCGCTTTTCAGATTACCCAATATGTAAGAAGACCAGGTACTGGTCGTGAAGGGAGAGTCATTAGAGTTCGAACGAACTTCTTTGAAGTTATTATGATGCCGGAAACGAATATTTCTCATTATGACGTAACGATAACGCCCAAAGTTCCTCAGAGATTAAATAGGAAGATATTTAATCGTTTTGTAGAGGAAAATCAAAGAGAACTTAGGAATACAAGACCAGTTTTTGATGGTATGTATTTAATAACAAAAAAAATTATTTTTCGTTACAAACAAAAATGAAAGTTTACGATATAGCTCCAAGCAAATATCAGATTATATTACATAATTTTTAGTCCTTTTTTTAGAATAATCAATGTTATATGATGTTTAGAGAAAGCGATATTAACTATTAACAAATGTTGGTAGGACAATCTAATATGTTTGCATTTAGGAAATTGCAATCTGATGCCTCTACCTTCGATGTAAATATCTTTATTTTTTTTTTACCTTTTTCGAAAATAAAAAAAAAAGTTAATTAAAGTTTAATTATCATAATTAGGTTGAATTAGCAGAAGAAAACGTGCCCGTGGGTAGAACACGTCCACCTCGAAGATTTAGTGTTAGAATTAGAAAAACTAGAGAAATTGTATTGGAAGAACTTCACCAATTTTTAAACGCAAGAGGTAGTATGACCGAAGATTGCAATATGGGTAAGTTTTTCTTTTCTTTTTTTCTTTAATAAGAATTAACCTCATAATAGATTATAACCATATTTATGTAATAAGCAATAATGGCAATGGACATTTTAATCAGTCATAAGATCGCCGCAATATATCCTACTGTGCGGAGATCCTTTTACACTCACCAGGGAGCTAAACCTCTCTCTGGGGGTCTAGAAGCTTGGCAAGGTTATTATCAGTCAGCACGCCCCACAAGGGGCAAAATGTTAATTAACGTTGACTTAAGCGTTACCGCTTTTTATGAAAGTGGCCCGCTTACTCAAATGATTGCAAAAATACTGGGTTTTAGATCTACCGATGATCTACGTCGTGGTTTTTCAGAGGGTGATCATCACAAAGTTGAAGACTTTATAAGAAATCTAAGAATAAGAGATAATCATAGAACGGGCAATAGACGAAAATTCAAAATTGAAGGATTGTCCCGAACACCAGTAACTCATACTATGTTTGATAGAGGTGACGGTAGTGATATTGATGTTGGATCATATTTTCAAAATCAATATAACAGACGGTTATTATACCCATTTCTTCCTTGCGTTGTCGTAAGGAGAAACCAATATCTTCCGATAGAAGTGTGCGACGTAATTCCGGTAAATTATATATCCATCTTACGTTTAATATCAAATGGTTATAAAAATTTTTTTTAAAAAAAAATTTAATTCATATAACAGGAACAAAGATATATGCGGAAATTAAATAGAAGACAAACTGACGACATGATGAACTTTGCTCGTCAGAATCCAAACACTCGGGCCAACAAAATTCAAGATGGTCTCAATATATTGAATTATCGAGACAATGAATTCCTTCAAGATTTCGGGATGAGGATATCGAATGAAATGACTGTAGTAAGTTTGAATATGATTATTGCATCATCAAAAATTATACCTTAATAATAATTATATCTTCAATCATTCGAATTTAATTTTACAGGTAGAAGCTCGAGTCCTCCCTACCCCAACAATCCAGTATCATCCGACATCAAGGGAGAATCTTGTCCGGCCGAGAGACGGAGCGTGGAATTTACGAGATAAAAAAGTAGCAGCAGGTGCTACCCTCGGTTCATGGTCAGTTTTGGCCTTTTTAAATGAGAGAGAATTACCTGATAATGTTATTGAGGGATTCTTGAGAGAGTTTGCTGTTACATGTCAAGATACGGGAATGGTAAGTTAAAATGATATAAACCTATTTTAGTATGAATCATTTAAGTTTCTAATATTATTTAATCATTTATCTTTAATAGAATATTCCAAATAGGAGACCTCCTATATGTCGTGAAAATCCTATAGGAAACACTGAAGAGTCACTAAAAAAAGCCTGGCTGAGGGCTGGCAATAATGCAAAAGCTCAACCTCAGCTCATTCTATGTATTCTCCCAAATACTGGACCAGAGTTATATGGAACAATTAAACGTATTGGTGAAACCGTTATCGGTGTCGCAACACAGTGTGTACAAAGCGTGCATATGAGTAGGCCTAAGAAACAATATTGTGCCAATGTTTGCCTAAAGGTAAACGTTAAACTCGGAGGAATGAATTCATTCCTCATTCCCGAACATATTCCGTTTATATCGGAAAAGCCTACTATTCTAATAGGCGCAGACGTATCACACCCTCCACCTGGTAAATTATATATATATATATTATTTTTTTCACACGAATTATTTTTGATATATTTATGTTTCTCGCATCTTTTTTCAGGCGAAACCGACAAACCATCTTTCGCTGCCCTCTGTGGTTCTATGGACGCTAGGGCATCCCGATATGCAGCAACAATTAGAGCTCAGGCTGGTCGTTACGAAATAATATCAGATTTAGCGAATATGGTAAAGGAATTACTCAAAGCATTTTATCAAACTTGTGGAAGAAAGCCCGGAAGAATCTTATTTTACAGGGATGGAGTTTCGGAGAGCCAATTTAGGCATGTACTACAGAATGAAATAAACGCAGTTAGAGGTGCATATTGATCAAATTCTTCGATTTATTTATTGATTCATGCTTTTCGTTAATTTAATTGATTTTTGATTAATTATTAATTACTACAGCCGCGTGTCAAGCTCTCGAGCCTAATTATAAACCCCCCATTACGTTTGTTGTGGTACAAAAGAGGCACCACGCACGCTTTTTCCCGATGGATAGACAAAATAGCGATAGATCGGGAAACTGTCTTCCTGGAACCGTTGTCGATGTCGGCATTACACATCCGTTTGAGTTCGATTTTTGTGAGTAATTAAGTTTACATTAATGTATAAATTTTGTAGCATTTCTAAATGACTTTAAATCCTTATCAGATCTGCAAAGCCATGCTGGATTACTGGGAACATCCCGACCAGCCCACTACCACGTCTTATTTGACGAAAACGGATTTAATGCCGATTCGTAAGTTAATTTAATTTAATAACTAATATACATATGTAACTAATAATTTGTATGTCTTAATAATTTAGCCTACAAACGCTATCTTATAATTTGTGCTATGTATATGCGCGTTGTACACGTGCAGTATCTTTGGTAAGATTTTAAATTGCATTATCAATGTATGCAATGTATGCCGTAAATAATAATAATTATAATATTTAAATAGGTGCCTCCGGTGTATTACGCTCACTTAGTTACTAATCGGGCAAAGCTCCACATGCATAGCGAGCCAGGTGGTGCGACCACTTTCGGAGTGGTGAAGCAGGAACTGCAAAGGGTAAATTATAAATAAATAAAGATATATCGAATATGCATTATTCTCAATTATTTCATTTTCTAATATAAACTCCATTTTTAGGTTATGTACTTTGCTTAGCAACTTCACTTACGTGAACAGTAACGAAATGAAAATATGTATATTGTTAATAATAATTTTTTTTTAAAGACTTTTCCATATTTTTATTTTATAATATACTATAAGTTACATTTATAGTTGACCAAAAAAATATTTTAAATTTTGTCCATTTATTCTTGTTACTTTTATTTTTTTTTTAAAAAAAAATTAAAAATTACAAATAAAATAAAAATAAAAATGAAAATGAAATAATTAAATTTTCTTATATACAGTATATGATTATGTCGGTAGATGGGCTTTGTAGAATAAGTTCTTTCATATGGCTTAAGTTACGTCACACTAAGGTTAATGAATTATTTTCCATGATCTTTAAGAGAGTTTGCTTAAGAATAATATTTTTTTATTGATTTACCGTATGAGTTTAAAAAGAATAAAAGTAAAAAATTTTTAATATATATCACAGTCGAACTTTTTAATTTTTGCCTTTGATTTTGGATTTCATAAATGTTAACGGAGTAAAACAAATAGTTTTTTTTTTTACAAAAATTCTAAGAAATCGCTAAAAGTATTATTGATGCAAAAAAAGGCATTTCTAACGCGGTTCTTCATAGTCTCTTTTTTATAATAGATATATAAAACACTTTTAAGTACATCATGTATATCTACTAAGATTTAGCATTCCTTCAACCTTCATCATCATCATTATTTTCATTATCTAGATAAAATAAATTGTAATAAATATTTGTTTAAAAATATAAAATTATTAATACTAACTCTTTTCTAATAACAATTATAAAAAAGACTAGCCGGCTTCTGTTTTGATGATTTAAATTCATAATTAATAAAAAGCTTCAAGAGCATCTTAATTATTAATAGCCAAATGTGGAACTTTTTCTGCTGTTCCATCAATATAAAATAATCCTCAAAGTCAACATCAGTCCATTTATTTCTTACTTTCTCATTTTATGATATTTGTTTGTTTTAAACCCTTTATATTTACTCTATCTACAATTAAGAATGCTGTATTAATTAAAATATTATTTTAAAAAATTTATTTTTTCATATTCGTAAATATTCACCTTTAATTTTTATTCTTCTTTTTCACCTTTTTTAGTACCTTCTAATAAGTTATAGTGCTATTATTTTTATTTTTATTTTTAATTTTACTGTAATTCTGAAAGGCAGATACATACTTATAAAGACTATTGATCAAAATAAACAATTTGCACAAAATCTAACTGGCAGACCCACCCTTCGTAGAAAAGTTGACTTCCTTATGAACTTATAGTGCTATTAAAGTAAAATAATAAATTCTCGACATGTCACAATTTGTCACGTGATCGGCGCTATTGGTGTATATTATAAATATTGCAGGGGCATCGATCAAGGCAGGGGAGGGAGGCGATGTTTGAAGTGTGACAATTAGGGCACCCACACCACGCAGAATCCTGAATATATACCGTATAATAGTGATTTTCCAGCCTTAATGAATTTTTTATTATTGTTAAATAATTTATTTTGTCACTTTAAAATTATGTAATCATAGAGTATTAAATTTAATTAGACTCAAGCTCATGGAACACACATCATTCAAAAATTATTTAGAAAATTAGTACGTTTTTTCAAGTAAATTTTACAATATAAAAAAAAATGTTTGTTACAGAAGACTTTATTGTGCGATACAGGTGACGCGTGTCAGATGTAAATTATGAAAAATTGTGTTATGTAGATCATGTAGATTATCGAAAAAAATGAGACAAATACTCGATCATGAAAGGAAATCATATGCATATAAGGAATGATCTTTACCCGAAGTTTCCGAATTCGTAATTACATTTATGTCAGAAAGCTTAAAATTAATGCCAAAAATGGAAAATTTTTATTGATCTTCATAAAATTTACATAGAAAAGTAATTAAAGTAATTTCTAAAATGGCTAACAATGCATTGGTCCTCCTAGTATTGCATTGATTTGAGGCAACAATCTCTTGAAAATGAACAGTCCAAAATTTCCCATTCTTCACTTAGTACATTCACAGTTCCAAGAAAGACCTCATGACTTTGAATATTGACTTTTAACTGCTTCCAAATGTTTTTTATTGAGTCTAGGACAAAGGAATTCTTCAATCAATAATCTCAATTTTATCACTCTTCAATCAATCTTTTTGTCATTTTCGCGGTATGGATGGTTGCATTATCTTGCTGAGAAATTGCATCCCTTACTGTTAACTCATGAGCTATATGCTGAAATGGAAATTAAGAGATGTGAATTTAAGATTTTAATTTAAGTGTTTGAACTAATTATTTATTCCCTTCTTTATTTTCATCACATTAAGTTAATGATCCTTTTGTCCCTCCTGTAAAACATCCCCAAACCGTAACTGATTTTTATCCACTTTGAAAGGTAGGTGTCATAAACGTTAAATATCTCCCCGGTGTGTCTCCAAACTCTTATTTGTCATGACTGTTTTCCAATTTCAACGCTTAATCTATCAGAGAAAATAATTTGTGCTCAATCTTTCTTTATATTCCTCACACTAACTAACCCATCGTGTATCCGTAAACTCTATAACGACAACTATTATAGTTAAAAAAATAATGATTTCGATTAAATTCCGAACTTATGAGCTTAGATAATGTATAGCATATAAAGGGTTTTTGCAGTAACATTGGAATGAATCCCATCATCATATAGTGTACAACTACAAAGAACTGATGTGAACCTTTACATGAAGTTATTAATTACTTGCATTTTAGTTTTGTTTATAAGTTCATTTATTGAGAGCAAGTAGTCTTTCCTGTCTTCTTGTGTTTGTTAATAAATCTGCGTGTTGTGATAAGGATCATCTTGCTATTTATGCAGAATTAAAAAATTTCCATATATGCTAGTATTTTTCCTTTCTCTTGGGAAGATAACGAAGATAACCCAGTATGATGTGACATTATTTTTTTTAACCGTGCAACGCTATTATAAAATTATGAGAAAACCATTCAAATATTGATTAATCGTGTGTAACGTAACACAATGCAAGAATCGGGCGTCACTTACCAACACGTGTATGTATGTACTGTTAATTTTATTAAAATGGATAAATTATTTTATTTTTAGAATCATTATTCTTACATCTACCTTTTAAAAAAAAAATTGCAAAGGCTTAAAAAAAAATTAATTTGACCCTTTCATAATAAAGTTCATCAAATTAGAAAACAAATAACAATATTTCTCATTAACCTCAGTGTATAACGCAAACCCTGCACTTTGTTTTGAACCATCTCCTTGAGCCCAATGGGCTAAAGCTAAAGGGGTACAAATGCACACTACATGCAAGTCACATTCACATGCAAAAAATAATAACATATATATATATTATATTCCGATCACTTTTTAATATTTTCTTTTTCTCAAGTAACGAAAAAGAAATTAAAAAAAAATTTTTTTTTTTATCATTATCATTATTCTCTTCGTTGATTTTGTAAGATGGAAAAAGAAACTTATCAAATTATAAAAAGACCAGGTACTGGTAATAAAGGAGACCAGATAAAAATTCGAGCAAACTTCTTTGAAGTTACTAAGATACCGAAAATGAAAATTACACATTATGATGTAACGATAAGTCCTGAGGTACCCCCGCGATTAAATAGAAAAGTATTTGACCGTTTTTCGAAGGATAACCAAGCTACACTTGGGGGTGTAAAACCAGTATACGATGGTACGTATTCGATAAAAAAAAAAAAAATATTTTTCGTAACAAATAACCAGATATTGAACAAAACAAAATGAATTATAATTTAGTGATACCAATATTGTATTACGTAATTCTTTTTTTAGTATTATCAATGCTATATGATGTCTAATTATATGCTTGTATTTTAAAGAGGGAAATGGATATTACTAACTAATAGCAAATGTTTATAGGAAAAGCCAATATGTTTACACACAAGCAATTGCCATTTGAAAGCAAAAGTTTCGAAGTAAATTATCTTGTTTATTTTTTACTTTTTTTTGACTTGAAATTATTAAGTTTAATTATTATAATTAGGTGAAATTAGATAAAGGTAGCGCGCCCGTGTCTAAAACCCGCCCACCTGAAATATTTAAAATTGCAATAAAAAAAGCTAGAGATATTGACATGAATGACCTATTCAAATTTATAAACGCAAAAGGCAAGATGACCAACAATTGCAAAATGGGTAAGCTTTTTTTTTTCTTTTCTTTCTTTAATAAAATGAACCTCATAATGAATTATAATCATATTTATGTAATAAGCAATAAACGCAATGGACATCATTATCAGTCACGAGGTTTCTGCAAAATATCCTACTGTACGTAATTCATTTTATACTTCACATGAGGCTACATCCCTCCGTGAGGGTATAGAGGCTTGGCAGGGGTATTACCAATCAGCACGTCCTACAAGGGGCAAGATGATGATAAACATAGACTTAAGTTCTACCGCTTTCTATGAAGGTGGTCCACTTATTCAGATGGTTGCAAGAATATTGGGTCTTAGATCTCCCAATGATCTACGCAGAGGATTATCAGATAAGGACCATCAAAAAGTTGAGAGGAGAATAAAAAATCTTAGAATAAGTGATAATCATAGACCAGAATTTAGACGAAAATTTAAGATTTTGAAATTATCTCAAAATTCAGCTTCTGACACTACGTTTGATGGAGATAACGGTAATAAGATCGATGTGAAAACCTATTTTCAAAATAAATATAAGAAGCGTTTATTATACCCATTTCTTCCTTGTGTTGTTGTAAGGAATGATAATAATCTTCCGATAGAAGTTTGTGATGTAATTCCGGTAATTATATATTCATCTCATGATATCATATAATTATAAGAAATTTTTTTACTAAAGAAATTTTTATTTTGTATAACAGGAACAACGATATATGAGGAAATTGGATAAGAATCTAACAGATGACATGATGAACTTTGCTCGTCAGAATCCGAATGTTCGGGCAAATAAGATCCATGCTGGTCTCAATATATTAAATTATAAAAATAACGAATACCTTAAACAATTCGGGATGGAAATATCAAACGAAATGACTGTGGTAAGTTTGAAATATTATTATTGCATCATAGGAATGTATCTTTAATAACGCAAGTTTATAGGTGAACGCTAGGATTCTTCCCACTCCAACAATTCAATACCATCAGTCGTCAAGGGAGAATCGCGTCCGGCCGAATGGTGGATCGTGGAATTTACGAGATAAAAAAGTAATAAATGGTGCCACTCTCAGCTCATGGTCAATTTTGTCCTTTTTAAATTCTAGATTCTTGCCTGATCAAGTTATTAAACTTTTCGTGAGAGAATTAATTATTACATGTAAAGATACGGGAATGGTAAGTTAAATGATATTAACCCTTTTTCGTATTAATCATTCAAGTTTCTAATCATCTATAACAGACTATCACAGAGCATGAACCTCCTATATGTCGCGAAAATCCTATAGGAGATACTGAGGAATCATTAAAAAAAGCTTGGGTGATGGCTAGAGATAAGGCGAGGGGAGTTAAGCCACAGCTTATTCTTTGTATTCTCCCAAGTTATGGAGTAGATTTATATGCCAAAATTAAACTTGTTGGTGACACAATTATTGGTGTCGCAACACAGTGTGTCCAAAGTACACATACGAAAAAACCGAAAAAACAATATTGTGCGAACGTTTGCCTAAAGATGAATGTTAAACTTGGAGGAGAGAATTCATTCCTAGTTCCCGAACATATTCAATTTTTGGCAGATGAGCCTACTATTTTGATGGGCGCAGATGTTACTCATCCTTCGCCTGGTAAATTGTAATTTTTTCTTTTTTTTCACATGAATTATTTTTTACTGATATATTCATGTTTCGCATCTCTTCAGGTGATACCGAAAGTCCATCTTATGCCGCTCTATGTGGTTCTTTGAATGTTAAGGCATCACGTTATGCAGCGTCACTTAGAGTTCAACGCGGCGGTACTGAAATAATAACAGATTTGGAAAATATGGTTAAGGAATTATTGAAGGCATTTTATCAAACTTGTGGGAAAAAGCCCAAAAAAATTTTATTTTACAGAGATGGAGTTTCAGAGAGTCAATTTATGGAAGTGCTAGATAGTGAACTAACCGCGATTAAAGGTAATTGAAACATATTATTCTTAGATTTATTCATGCTTTTCGTTAATCTATTTAATTACTACAGCCGCATGTCATAGTCTTGAGGCTAATTATAAACCCACCATCACGTTTGTTGTGGTACAAAAGAGACATCACACACGTTTTTTCCCAATTCAAGGCGCCGATAGAACGGGAAATTGTTTTCCTGGTACCGTCGTGGATAAGGATATTACACATCCATTTGAATTTGATTTTTGTAAGTAATCAAATTGTTACATTGACATATAAATTTTGTAGCATTTCTAAATGACTTTAAATTCTTATCAGATTTATTAAGTCATGCTGGACTACTGGGGACGTCTCGGCCAACTCATTATCATGTTTTATATGATCAAAATGGATTTGATGCAAATAAGCAAGTTTTTAATCTAATTTAAATAATTAATTGATATACGTAACTAATATATAATTAACAATTTAGGTTACAGGTGTTATCTTATAATCTTTGTTATGTATTTGCGCGTTGTACGCGTGCAGTATCTTTGGTAAGATTTTTTAAATTACATTTGTTATTATTAAATACAGTAAATGATAAATATCGTTATTTAAACAGGTACCTCCGGTATATTACGCTCACTTAGCTGCCGCTAGGGCAAGACTTCACTCACCCCGTAGTACTGATACAGAATCATCCGAAGCATCTGAAGGCGGAAGAAGCGCCGCGACCACATTTAGAGCGATAAAGGAAGATCTACGAAAGGTAAATTAAAGATATCTCAAATGTGAATTATTCTCAATTATCTTCATTTCATTAATAAAACTCCACCTTTTAGGTTATGTACTTTGTGTAGCAACTTCGTAATAAAGTTATCAGGAATGAAAAATTTTTTCCTTTATAAGAATATATAAATTATATTTAATCCAATTTAGGCCAAATATATATATATATATATATATATATTAGAGAGTTGGCTTTATAGAATATAATTGCTAACTAGTAACAGTGTAATTACACCTACAAAGCTCGTGACATAAAACTATTTTTTATACTTTTTGTTCTAGCCTTAATGATGGCGCTCTTTAACCCATGTATTTATTTAACAACAGAGAAGGAAGAGACTAAATTAAAAAGAGCAGTTCTTCAGTAACTTTTGATAGAACAAAATATATAACCTTTTTTTATTTTTTTTTTATTTTTTTTTTTAAAAATATCTCTTTACAAATAAAATAACAAATAAAATAAATAAAATATACAGAAAAAAAGAAATATGAATTGTAATAATCAATTGATAATTTTTGGACTAAATTTATTTTTTTTTAAAGAAATTTTTTTTTTTTTTTTATTTTGTAAGAAAGAAAAGATATATTAAATATATTAATATATTTTCCTTTCTTTTCGTTTCCCTATAACTTTGTTTCACATAAGTGAATTTGCTACATAAAGTACATAACCTAAAAAAAGCAGAGTTTATTAGAACATGAGATAATTGAGAACAATACATATTCAATTTGAGATTGATTTATTTATTTATAATTTACCTTTTGTAGCTCTTGTTTTACCACGCCGAATGCGGACGCAGCACCACCTTCGGAAGATTCCGATTCATGCCAACGAGTATGAAATTTCGCTCTCGTGGTAACCAAATGAGCATAATATACTGGGGGTACCTATTTAAATATAAAATAATTATTAACATTTACGAAATACAATAATAACAAGCGCAATTTAAAATCTTACCAGAGAAACTGTACGTGTACAACGCGCATATATATGGCATAAATTATAACTTAGAGTCTGTAAGCTAAATTATTAAATAAACAAATTAGTACGTATATTAGTTATATTATTAAATTCAATTAAATTAAATTAAATTAAATTAAATTAAAATTAACTTACGAATCTGCGTTAAACCCGTTTTCGTCAAATAAAACATGGTAATGGGTTGGTCGAGACGTCCCTTGTATTCCAGCATGGCTCTGTAGATCTGATAAGAATTTAAAGTCATTTAGAAATTCCACAAAATTTAATAATGTCAACGTAAATTTAATTACTTACAGAAATCAAATTCGAATGGATGTGTAATGCCCGTTTCGACAACGGTACCAGGAAGACAATTTCCTGACCTATCGGAATCACGTCTATCCAACGGGAAAAATCTTGTATGGTGTCTCTTTTGCACCACAACGAACGTGATCGTGGGTCTATAAGATGCCTCAAGGGCGTGACATGCGGCTGTAGTAATTAAAAATTGGGCAATTAAAATTAACAAAAGTATGAAATAAATAAATAAAAAATCCAGGAATGATAAATAATAAGTACCTCTAACTGCGTTTATTTCACTTTGCAGAACATGTTTAAATTGACCTTCTGAAACTCCGTCACGATAAAACAAAATCCTTTCAGGCTTTCTTCCGCAAGTCTGATAAAATGTTTTTAACAAATCCTTGACCATATTTGCCAAGTCTGCAATTATTTCGTAACGACCGGTTTGAACTCTTATAGTAGCCGCATAACGTGATGCCTTAGCATCCATAGAACCACAAAGGGCAGCGATGGACGGTTTATCGTCTTCACCTTAAAGAGATGCAAGAAACAAAATATATTAAACATAAATATTACTATACCTATGTAAAAAATATTTCATGTAAAAAAAAAAAAATAATAATAATTTACCAGGTCCATGATGAGTAACATCTGCGCCTATCAAAATTGTAGGCCTATCCGTTATAAACGGAATCTGGGCGGGATCAAGGAATGAATTCATTCCTCCAAGTTTTACATTCACCTTTAAGCAAACGTTCGCACAGTACTGCTTTTTCGCTTGTTGTACGTGTCTACTCTGTACACATTGTGTTGCAACGCCGATAACTGTGTCGCTAACACGTTTAATTTCGGCATATAACGGTGTTCCTTTATTTGGAAGAATGCAGACTATCAATTGTGGTTGAGCTTTTGCCGTATTACCGGCTCTTAACCATGCTTCTTTCAACGCCTCCTCTATATTTCCTATAGGATTCGCATGTAATATAGGGGGGGTCCTATTTGGAACATTCTGTTAAAATTAGAAGAATATTAGAAGCTTGAATAAATAAATAAATAAAAAAAAAAGTTTATATCATTTAAATTACCATTCCACTATCTTGGCACGTGTTAACAAATTCTCTAACGAACGGATTAATGCCTTGATCGGGCAATTCGTTTTGATTTAAAAAAGCCAAAACTGACCATGAACCAAGGGTGGCACCAGTAGCTAATTTTTTATCTTTTAAACTCCAAGCTCCCCCACTAGGCCGGACATCATGCTCCTTTGATGTCGGGTGATACTTAATTGTTGGAGCTGGTAGAACCCTAGCGGTTACCTGTAAAATTAAGTTCGAATTATTAAAGATATAACTATAATCAAAGATAATTTATTACTATGATGTAATAATAATAATATTTCAAACCTACCACCATCATATCGTTCGATATCCTAATACCGAACTCTCGAAGGTATTCATTATTTCGAAAATCTAGTATTTCGAGACCAGCCTGGATTTTATTAGCCCGTGCGTTTGGAGGTTGACAAGTAAATTTAATCATATCAGCTGTTTGCTTTTCATCTAATTTCCGCATGTGTCGTTGCCCCTAATACAAAATAAATATGATAAGAAAAAAAAATTCTTATGATATTGATAGATAAATTATATAATTTACCGGTATAACGTCACAAACTTCTATTGGAAGATAAACGTTTCTCCTTACGATAACGCAAGGAAGATTTGGATATAATAGACGTCTATTGTATTGACGTTGAAAGTAAGTGGCCACATCTGTTTGGCCACCGTCTCCTAGATCAAACATTGTGCGAGAAGCTTGTGTAGGAGTTAATTTCTCGATCTTAAACTTTCTTCTGTTCCCTGTCCTATGATTATCCCTAATTCTAAGGTTTTTTATACTCCTTTCGACTTTTTGACGCTCCCTATCGTTCATTCCTCTATGTAGATCATTGGGAGTTCTACGATCCAATAATTTTATGACCATTTGAGTAAGAGGACCGCCTTCATAGAATGCGGTCGCACTTAAGTCTATATTTATTAACATTTGTCCCCACGTGGGGCGTGCTGATTGATAATATCCTTGCCAAACCTCTGCACCTCCATAGATAGAACGACTTCCTTGCGGAGTAAAAAAAGACCTTCCCACAGTTATATGATTTGAGGAAGGTTTGTGACGTATAATTACGTCCATCGCCATTATTGCTATATGATGATAATACATTATCAGATCATTTTATTAAAAATAAGGAGAAAAAAAAAAAAAATTACCCATTTGACAATTATTTGTTAAAGTTCCTCTCGCATTTAAAAATTGTCGGAGCTCTTCCATAACAATATCTTGGCCAACTCGTTTTAATTTAATTACAAATGTTCGTGGTGGACGTCTTCTCGCCGTGGCCGCCGCGTCGTCTTCTTCTAATTCCACCTAATTTTATTAAATAAATTTTAATATATATATATATATATATATATATTAAAAAAATAAATAAAATAAAATAAGAATATTTACGTCAAAAGTACCAGCTTGTCCAAAAGGTAACAACTTAGGTGCAAACATATTGCTACGTCCTACAAATAATTTAATTTATTAGTTAGTATCCATTTCTCTCTTTTAAATACAAGCATATATTTAATATTCTAAAAAAAAAAAGTAATACAATTTTGATTTTTATTAAGGCTATATCGTAAAAGAGTAAAGTAACCTTTCGTTTTGTTTTGTTCAATATTTAGATATTTGTAACTAAAAATATATATATATATATATATATATTTTGATATTCAATACGTACCATCGTACACCGGCCTTACATTCCCAAGAGCTCTTCCTTGGTGTTGTTCTACAAAACGATCAAATACTCTCCTATTCAAACGCTGAGGAACCTCAGGAGTTATTGTTACATCGTATTGTATAATGTTCATTTCCGGCATTGAGTCAATAACAAAATAATTTGTTCTAACTCTTATATTTCTTCCATCACGACCAGTACCTGGCCTTCTCACGAACTGAGTGATTTGAAATGCTGCCTCTTCCATATTATAAAGTCAACAATAAATAATAAAATTTATTTTGAAGGCTTGTTGGGCGTATAAAATGAAAAAGATATTTTTTTTTTTTTTTTTTTTTTTTTTTTTGTTTTTTTTTTTTTTTTTTTTTTTTTTTTTTTTTTTGTTTGGTTGTTGATCGTCATACATAAAATTTATATTTTGTACGTCACGTACCGTTTATATATTTTTTATTATTATTATACAAGTTTTTGTGTGAAAAAAAAAAACTAACAAACTAAATTATATTGAGTTTAGATCAAGTGCATTTGCATGAGACTTTTGCTATTGTTTTCTAAT
This sequence comes from Oehlia diaphana, assembly GCA_003833135.1. NCBI lineage: Eukaryota > Fungi > Glomeromycota > Glomeromycetes > Glomerales > Glomeraceae > Oehlia > Oehlia diaphana. Next base: position 18,536 of record QZLH01000944.1, on the reverse strand, counting down.
TTGGTAAAAAATTTCATACATAAATAGACAATATTTTACCGACCTAAAATAAAAATATGTAATTGTGTACACTTTTTATTAATAAATTTGGTAAGATTAAATAAATTCTATGAATATAATTTTTTTCTAATTTATCTATTTTTAATATAAAAATTACCACAAATAAAAACAACAAATACAACAAATACAAAAGTAAGTAATATAATAAGTCATCAATATTTTGACAATAACAATAACAAAAAAAAAAACCGTACCTGATTCCGGATTTCCGATAATATTTTTTTTTTTTTTATCATGATAAATTAGGAAATTTCGGGGTATGATCACTTAATGATCATTTTCTTAATGAACCCCCTTATTTTCCTTATATGTATATGATTTTCTAATATGACCAGGATATCCCCTTACTAAATGATTTACATAAAAAAAAAAAAATATTCCCAACCATCCCAACAATTTTTCGTAACTGTGCTAGTAGATATTATATATTTACACTGCGTAACGTAATTACCTCGTACAATCGTAATATTTTAAGTGTAAGTACAAATAAATACAGATTAAGCTAATCCAAAGATATTCGGTGAAAGAACCGATTTTCGAACTACCAGTCATTAATAAAATGACTTGTACAGTACTTTATTGAGGAATGTTCGCCGTAAATATGTTTCTATTATTAATGAGTATTTTTAAGTCGAGTGTCTTGTATGATTCCATTTATGGTTCTTTTTCTTTAGCCGTTTCTATCTTTTAAGAAATAACTACCGTTGAATATTTGGCGTTTTCCTCTACCTCATTATGTAGAAGTTAACTGATGAAAATGGTAGAAAATTTTTATGAAAAAGCATCTCTACTATCTTTTACTTAATTTACTTGTGGTATTTCAAAGAAAAATTTTATATTCATATTATGAGAAATTAAACAAATAACGGAGTCGATGTCAATCCAGTATTTGCTATCTGGTAGTCCGGCAACAATGCATATAATTAATGTTGGGTAAAAATCCGATTGGGTTTGGTAACATTACCTTTTAAAATTATTTTTTATCCGATAATTCTGCTAAGCCAAGTTTTAATTTTGATAAAAATTGGTATAGAAAGTATAGTAACAATAGTTTTAAAAAAAAAAAAATTACATAATTTGGAGATATTACGTAAAAAAAAAAAAAATTATATCAAAAATACATTAGCAGATCTTCTTATCTTTTCACGTTTTTTTAATTTTAAAATTATATACTGTTTCTCCATTTTAATAATTACGTAATTTACGTAATAAATTACAAAATAAAGGATTTGCCTATTATTACGTCACGTTGTTATAGTATATTTTATGTATAACATTAAACTTTACATGAAAAAGTTTAATTTAAAATTAAAAAAAATTTTTTTTAGTTTTGTACTCCGAAAAATACAAACTTAGATTAAGGGGAAGGGAAAAGAGTTTTTAGATGCATAAAATACATATGCATTGTAACATTTGGCTGAGAAACTTTATTGTAAATTCGGGGTTATCCTGAAATATGGTGAAAAAATGTGATAGCAGATAAACTGAAACTTCACAAAAAAAGGTTTATTTAAATAGTTTTTAATTATCAACCAAGGTCTGGAACATTTTTTGGACATTTTTAAGTACGTTTTCGGCCTTAACCAGGTGAATTTTGTGTGTATATACTATATATGTATATATGAAACATATGATACTTGGGTCAAAAGTACAAGTGGTCTAAAATTCACAATTTGTCGCAACATTGTCACGTGATTAATGATTGACATGTCAAGCATGTCACACAAATTAAATTTAAATACAAATCCGACAAAATCCTAATTTCGAAATTCGAAATTCTGACACTCATTATCCTGACACTTATTTATTATATTTATATTATATATATTTTATAATATCTTTGAGAATTAAGCATATAGAAGAGAGATATTTTTTTTTTTTTTTTGAGAAAGAATTTTATGATTTTATAGTAATAGGATATTAATGTGTTCGTAAATTATATGATATACGATATTAAGATAATTTATTCGTGCCTGATTGAACATAATTTTTATATCATTTATCTTTATTAGAATAAATCTCTCTTGATTTACAATTAAATAAATTTTGATAAACTAAACAGAGATCGGAGCACTATCTTCAGATTTACCATACTTAAAATGTCATTTACTAAACTTTACATTACATGTAAAATGTCACAAATTACCTTTTTTTTTTTAAAACAATTTATTAAAGTATAATTGATTTAACAATAATAGAATTTCATTGAAATCTAAAGATGGAAAACCGCTTTATTATAAATAGACAATAATTTGACATTAAAGTAACATTTTTATTGGGACCATACGAACCAATCAAAATTGTTTAAAAATATTATTAAATTTAAATTTTTCTCATCATAATAAAAATTGGTTTAATTATTATTATTTCTTTATACACTTTTAATAATCAAAATGAATAATCTATTGAATTATCTATTTAACATTGGCTTACCTATTAAAAAAATAATTTTTTTTTTTTTTTTTATATTTATTTATTCAATAAATTTTATTTATTTATTCTTTATATGTTTCATCAGCTGACTTTCTCATGAAACGTACTAAATAATTGATGAAATTGATGAACTTGTTACTTTAATTAAAATTTGATATCAACAAAGATGCATGATAGTATAAATTATATAAACTAACGACTATCAATGTACAGTATATGCACTATAACGATATTGAAACCAAATTTATATTTTACAATGAAAAGACTAACATTAGATAAATAAATAAATTTATATATTATATATATGAATATAATTATTACAATAATGTATCATATCAGGGAACATCCCACTGTAGCCCTGAATATATTTTCATTTTATTTTGATGATGTGATAATGTGATTGTAGTGGATTCAAATCTAAAAAATGAAGTGTCATGTGTCCAAAATATTTTAAATACTTATTGGAGTAACATAACACATAAATTATATTATAATTTATGGTTAACTATATTAGGAATAGTAACTAAAGCAAAAATTTAACTAAATGGGTTTTTATTTTCTACGACATCCCGACAAATGCAGGAGTATAATGATAAATGATAAATATGACGCATTATGATAACATACTCCGCAGTCAAACACATGATGCGTAAAAAACCATCATATTTTCATGCATTTTCACGGTATTGATTTCCTATATGATTTTCAAGCCTCAAAAGTACGCCAAATCAAACTGATATATATATAAAAAATGATCGATCTAAATGTAAAAAAAAACAGAATAAAGGAAAAGGGAATCTCTATTTTGTGCTCATTCATCGTTAGTAGTTGATTATTTATTTATTTATTTTAATTTTTTCATAAAAAAAAAATTTAATACTGCATATTACTGTATTATATAAATTAAATAATAGGCTTATGTTCATAACTTCTATAATTAATTATCGTTATGTTTTATCTAATTTTTAAAAAATAAATAATTTAAATGGCTTCTTCCTTTCACAAGTCGTGAAAAATGAATCTATGGATTTGTGTCAATTCGTCTGTTAAGAAGGTTAATCGGTATAATTTAGACTTCAAATTGGAATATTTCTTTTAAGAAATTATTTTATTTATTTAATTAATTTGAGTTAATCTAATATTTTCTTTTTGTAAACTTTGTTAAGGAGTGTAAAGAGAGATATCATTTCGTATTACCAGTCGATGAAAACACCAAATATCCATGTTGGAAACGTACGCAAGTTCAAAGATAAAGCTAATGCCGAATTTTTTAAATAATAATTATGAATTATCTCTATAATATATTCAACTTTGAGGATGCTTCAGAATTACCAAAAGAGGATCGATTTTGATACGAAAAATGATAAATAGCCAATTGCGTAACTCATATTACTTACTCAATCTGTGCGATAATCGATTTCTTATACAGTATATACGCCCTATTTATGGGAAAGAATTCAAAAGTTCATTTTTAGAAGATAGTAGGTAAAATATTATATGAATATATATTTTATATTTGTCTTAATTTAATTAATTTGATTATTTATTTTTTTAGAAACGAGCTCATGAAATTAATGAACAGACGACATTGGTGTTATACTAAAGGAAGTAAAGCTGCTTTCAAAGTTAAAGTTGGGATGGATAACGATCTTTTCGATCTCATTGTCAGGCAGAAGAAAAGAACAACTTTTGTCAGTATTGACGCTGGCACACTGTTAAGATTCAACAAAAATACTGACTTGTATTTCTGCTTATTGATAAAAACTGACTAAAAAATATGTTCACGTTTTATTAAATAGTCTATTGTCATTGGTGAGTTATAATAAATTTATTTGGTCAACGCAAGTGAATGCAACCTGGATTGATTGTCTTCCAGGATAATATCAACTATTTCATTTTAACACTTCTTATAATGTCAAACACTTTTGTAGTTAATTTACCTGATGTAACATATGCAGAAAAACTTAATCTAAAAATGAAAAGTGGAAGTGCATCGCTCTATTCACCATATAGTATAAAACTGTCGATTCCGTTTACGGTGTGGCAGATTGGAGCGTTTATAGTGTGGCTGGTACTTTCAATCCAGAGCACATTGATTGATCACACAAGCTCTAAATCTGGCGAAAGCATAGATGAGACATATTATAACTTACCTACTATTCGAGGTCCAGACTCTTCCGTTGTTTTCTTAACAAGGTTTCTCATTATAATTATTATAATTGGTTTACATGTTCTTACATTTTACATATTTGCACCATTATTAACTTTTTCATACATATCAGATGGAATACATTAATACATTCATTAGGCGATTCTAAAGAATATTGCCACGAAAAAAAGAAACAAAAAAATAAAAAATAAAAAATTCGTTTATGGATGCAGATGTTGAAGTAAATGACTAATGATTATTTATTGATTATATTTATTGTTAATAGTCATTAATTATTATGGTTATTTTTTTTTTTTTTTTAGGAAGGCATTCTAATTGACCCAATTAACTATCTCAGTTACAGAATCCATGAAAGTTATATTGTATAGGAAGTGCGAAGGAATCCTACCTCTCAAATCCTTGACGTCCTTGATGGCGAATTTAGAGGGTATTATTTTGAAAGTTAATTAGTAACATGTATTCTATATCACAGAAAATAATGTAAATTCAATTCGAAAAAAGGTTAATTTTTTGCTCTACTTTTCTCAATTCTGCTCTTAAGATCAGCTTTAGCTTTGAATCTTCACTGCAACTGTTAAAGAAGAAAAATTCCCCTCACTCAAATTGAAAAATTTACCAGAAAGTAGGCCCTGGAATTGACAGTTCAATTATTAAAGTTCACGAAAAATTATCAGTTTATTTCTTACCCAAGTGGTACTATAGATCCTTTTCCATATTTCATGAAATAAAAAAATAAATAAAAACGAAAAATAATGTAAATTCAACTTGAGAATTAAAGGTTAATTGCTTTTCTCCAACCTTTTGATTTAACTTTTAAGCTTGGCTTTTAGCTTTCATCAGTAAGTTTTTGGGTGGTGTATTTCATAGTGATTTTAAAAAAGAAAGAAAAACAAGGAGTTTTCATAATCTTGTACTTGTATAGTATTGCATTGTTTATTAAATTATTAATAAAAAATTTTTGTATTATACAAATCAATTAACACATAACACAATTAACACATGTTTAACATTAGAGTTGGTTTTCTACATCTAAAGTGCCAAGTGTCAAACAACGCTTGTGTTAATTGAAATTAGTACATATCGTCTTTATCTAAATTTTCAGGAGAAATAGTAGTTGTTATTTTACAGATGATAAAATCTTTTTAATTACCGTAAAACAATTAAAATGGTAAAATGAAAATGATAATTACTTATTTAAATTAGCAACAAGCTTCATATTTCATGCATCAATAATATCAGAATCTATCTTTGGAGATAGATATTCTTCATCAATTATTATTCTAAAATTGCTTGTGTCCAATTTCATTTTTTTTTTTATGTGTGTTCCTCTTTAGAAACAAGACCACTCTTGATAATTAATAATATAAAAGTTTCAGATTCGGAATCGTTCACAGAATATAATAAATCTTCATATTCTTTTTTAACGCTATCCTTATATATGTGTTCCTTAGAGTTTATCACATCTAGAATATTATTACACATGGTCGTTTTTGAGCAATTAATGCAAATTAATTAAAATCGGATGTCCGCTACTTTTGTTCAAATAGTTTATATATATTTATAAATAAATATAAATTTAGTGATTGGAATTATGTATTAACAGTTATTCGAATAAGCTTGATGGTTATTTAGCCAGGTTAAAAATCTTTTTTAAATCCTTAAATTTGACTGAATTAAATCATAATTCCGGCCAAACTTATGTCAATTAAAACAATCAAAAGGAAATTTAGTAATATTCTAATATTCGAATACAACTTTATAAATATAAATGAAGACTCGAATATATTCAAATCCAATCACTTTATAAAACATGATACAAGACACAAAATATTCTTCATTGCCTCTGCTGATTGCTGCATTTCATAGTAAATATTCTTCTTTCTTTATTATATAAGATAATGCGTTTTGATTATTTGATTTCTTTTTTCATTTTCATTTTTTTCTTTTTTGGTAGATGATGAGTTATTTCTGACTGTATATACATTATAAATAACCGCACTCTATATATGTAGCAATGGGAAGAGTTAATAATCGGACTCTTTTATATTCACCTTATAATTGGATCGGAAATATTGAAAGATTGAAGAAACAAATAATAAAGCTCAAATAAAAAAGATATTATGTACCCTTTAAACGACTAATTCGAAGGTACTCCGCGGGTTTGTGATCAACTAGAAAACAAGGCGAAAGATTTAATGCTAAGTATTAGCATTTTTGTGTTTATTATGTAATTCCCGTTATAGAAGTTGGAAAGATGGTTTTAAATAAGAGGAAAATCTCAAATGTGAAAGGGCTGTGTAGCCGCCAAGATCAAATAATAATAGTAAAATAAATAAATGAAATTTTTTTTTATTTTATACACAAATATATGAACGAAAAAATTCTATTACTACTATTACTAAGCCTAATTACCAAAAACTTTTTATATTACTCCTAGTATTCATCAAATACGCAAAATGTATACAACGAAATGGCTAAAGATCACCAATCGTGGTATATAAGAATGACTGACAAGTTTCATGGTGACGATATAAAAATTACATAAATAAAATTATATAGTGATAATGATCACCACTGGTGAGGTTTAGCTTTCCTAACGAAGTATTCTAATTATCGGAACTTAAGTTATTTATATAACTTCACAACTTGACAAGCAAAGGTCTTCATCTCTTGTCTCTTGTGAATTGTAATTATTTGGTTCAATACTATTGAGTTCGGAAATTACTTGGCGAATTTCTGGTCGTTCATCAGGTTCTTGTTTCCAACATACTATTAAATATATTAAAATTAGATTTTGTTTCAAAATCAATTGCGAACCAATATTCCGAAGTTATATTTACCTTTATAAAGCGCAACGAATTTATTATTTGTATTTGGAATAGGTTTTTCTCTTGTACCTTTAAGAATTTCTGACTTAATTAGACATCTTACAAGACCATCAAAAGGTGATGAGCAGCTTGTTAATTCCCACAATATTACTCCTAAGCTATATATGTCTGATTTTTCGGTTAAATCATAACTTTCGGGATTACCAAGAATTTTAGGATCCATGTAAGGTATTATTCCACGTGGACGTGGTTTAGTATAATATTCATTCCCTCGTAGACGCGAACATCCAAAATCCGCCAATTTTATTGTGTTTTGATGTATTAAGATATTATTGGGATGCTAAAAAAAAGATATACAATATAAAAATATAAATTATGCTCTATGGAAGCCATTTAAAATAGTGTAATTTATTATACTTACAAGATCTCCGTGAATAATTGCGTTGCCATGTAGCCATAAAATCGCGGCAGCAATTTCTTTAGCAAACTTTAATTGGCTTTCCCATTTAATTTTAGCATTGTTCCTTAAATGGTTTTTTAATGTTCCTCCGTCCGCATATTCAAGAACGAGCGAATAATGTGGTTTGTCTAAGAAAAAATAGGAATGAAAAAAAAAGGAAAATAAAGGTATCATACATTAACCATATGACTATTATTTTACCTTTAAATTTCGTAATTCCATAAAATTGAATAATTGATGGGTGCGAAGCTACTATTCTCATTATCTTTATCTAGAAAAAATAAAGAATTATATAAATATCTACTGTATATCGAAAAGAATATTATAATTGTAAAAAATATAATGTAACACACTTCATTAATGATATCATCTTCCTTAGAATTTTCGTTAAAGTTTTTAATCGCAACCTTTATTAATGTATTTTTCCAATGCGCAACGTGAACCAAAGAGAATCCCCCAGAAGCAATATTAGTAAGATTTTCAAAATCATGAGAATTATAAATATGAATTACTTGGGATCCCACGTCATCCAAGTAATTCTTAAGTCTTTTGGTATTAGTGGTAGTAATAGTATATGGAATAATGAAAATTTTCATCCATAGTAGTATTATAAAAAATAAACTTAGTTTACTTATACTATATAATTCTAAACTTAGTTTATCAATAACTAAACTTAGTTTACTTATACTATATAATTCTAAACTTAGTTTATCAATAACTAAACTTAGTTTACTTATACTATATAATTCTAAACTTAGTTTATCAATAACATTTCTGAATAATATATGAAGTATAGCCTCCAAAGCTATTAATTTCTCAAAGTATTAGTGCCTCTTAAGGCTTTATTGTCAACAGATATTGTTGATATTATAGATAGTGTCTTGAATTTTATCTTGTTTTTGGTATGTGAACAAAAAAGTTCAGCCCTATTTATACAAAGTTCGGGAGTTTAAACTTGTTTGTAATGTGTACATCTAAAAATCTTGCGTTATGCGTTGTAACGTTGAACAGGAGCAAGCCTGTGCAATTTCAGGTAGTTTAGTAGTATATTATGTCGTGACCTGAATCTAATTTTGTTAGGGTATTCCATACACAAATAATTAGTATCATTAACAGCCGTGTGTAACTTCATATTTATGTTATAATGAAGCATGTATAACTTTTGCACATGTGATATGAACTTTTTATAGAAAAGAGAAGTCTCTGAATTTTAAAAAAATTTGAAGAGTTTTCTAAACGGAGAAAGAATGTTTCTGTATGTTCTTATTTGGTAAACAATTACGAGGATTATTTATTTTGCATATGATTTGATATGTCAGTGTAACCGAAATGAATGGGCCTACTTTTATACATATATTGTATAGAGAAAAAATTTTATAATTCTGATATATGCTAAATTGTATTATTTAGTCAATAACGTCAAATTTAAGCATTTTCCGCCATTTTTTATTTATATTATAAAAGCGCAACTAGGTTCTTAACACATCGTAAATTAAACATTTAATCACCGCTGTGATATACAATACTGAGGCTTAAAATAAAAAGAGCATTTTTAATTCAACGGAATCCTGTCTTCGTGTAACAAAAATACCACAAAATCAAACATGTTGATTATGGGTGCCGATATGTGGGATAAAAATCAAAAACTACAGTATAATATATAGTTGGGCATAAATATAAGATTAGAAACTAAATAGTAGTAATCAATTCACTTAAACATTGACCCGAGAATACATATTTAGAAGTTTCTACAGTATATGCATCTGCGTTTTTTAACTTGTTTTTTGTGATAATAAATTTGGAATATCTTGGCAATCATATGATAATTTTATTTATCCCATGTTTACTAATTGGTCGCTTTTGATGATATATTCATGCTCACGTATTTTTATAGTTATTTATACCTCTCCCATCACTGGACGTTAGTCTCCATGAGATAAAAGAGTTATTTCACGTATCGCATAAATATCATGATTTTCACGGCTGCGCCGTGAAAATCATTGATATTCATGACTCCCCGTGAAATAACTATTACCTATCCAATGAGAATATCTTTTATTTGATCAATAGATTTGATAGAGTTCATTAATCATTTTTTTAATTTTTATAAGGTCCGTAGTTGAAAATTTTAATAAATCCATTACACATGACGCTGGCCGAAACGCATTTTATTACAACTTTCATTAGTTGAATATGTATGTTCAAATTTTAAAATTATCTTTTCTTAAAAAACTCTATTTTAAATCGATATTTAATCACTTATCTTGAAAAGGTATTATCAGTTAATACCAAAACTTCATCCTTAATTCTAAAGTTAAAATATAAATACATTTTTTTTTATTTGAATTTTAAGTTCTAGCTCTTGCTTTGAAATGGATGAATCTATTATTTTAGTTAATTTTGCTAATAAAATTACTACTATCATATATGGGAGATGAAATATTTTACATTGTTAAATAGTATATTATTCATTCCATCACGATAATTATATCATTTTAATGAGAGTTCTACAAATTGTTTTTTACTTTATTTTAGCTTTTAAAATGAATTTGAATTTATGGTTCGTAAAATGAGTTATAGATGTGGATGGGTCGATAGTCGATACTTTAACAGACTCTCGATAATAATTAAACCAAAGTTAAATATAAGATCGATCGTTTGTTATTTTTCTATTTTTCTATGTTATATTTTACTGTAATTTATATTAGCAGATACTGATAATTGGACAGAATTTGATGTTTTAGATGTTCCTAATGACACGCAAAGAATTGTTTATTAACTGGCTAGTCTCTTCAAATAATAGGTTAATTCTATTAGTTACTATATTTATTCTACTACTATTTTAGGTGATGGTCCTTAACTGATCCATACCTAAAATTCCAGAACAATCCGATCCAATAAATCTCTCTAAACTTGAAGCTATAGTGCATTTTCCATTCCATAAAATAATGAATACTCACTCCAGTCGATATATTCGCTTGCCTGTTCTGAAACTGAACCTAAGATAAAAAAGTCATAAAAGTCAGATCCACATAGAGATACAGATGTCCAGATCGAGTAGTAGTTTCAGGTGATATATAAGAAGTCATGGATATATTCGTTACAGAGATATAAAAATGAGGCATGGCAATCTGTGGCAAAATCTCAAGCTTCTGATTTCAAGCCTATCACTTATGATGCCAAACCTGATCCAGAATTAATTATCAAACCCGCCTTAGAGCATCTCACATACCTGAAATTCCGAAATAGTTTTAGGGGAAGTGATAATTATAACTTTGCATTTGCTCAGCCGCAGCTGTGGAACTCGCCATGTGATGGAATTATGGATTACATGGGTTGAATGATATAGAAATGGAACAGAATATTGTCTTACCTGCAACAATTCAAGCAGTAAATTCAAGTTTGCGATCGTAGTATAGGCGTCATGTCATGTGATAAGTGGCTTATGCAAAAAATTCTACCGCAGTGGATTCAGCTATACGCAAGGTTTCCAGCAATGATGATTAGCTAGAATGTGATAAAATAAGTGAGAAAGAAGAATTTCTTATCTAGCTATATATATATCTCTCATGCCCAAAAATCGGGATAATAATACACTTTCTTATAGGCAGAATTACTTTGAGAAATGGCATATCTTTAGGGGATGGGAATCACGGATGTAAAGCTTGTGAAGAATGTAATCAGCACTCACGTATATACTGCAAAAGGTGTAAAAAAGTAGCAGAAGGAATATATAAGCGGTGTGAATGTCTTCATGTACAATTCGTGTCAAAAAATTTGCATAGTTAATGCCCTTGCGATTTGATAGTAGGTTCTATACCATTACATCACAGTAAATATTCGCATTAGGATTAGCATCAGATCTTGCAGACGTGGATAAGAAATTTACAATATTATTAACTTCAAAATTACAGAATTCCGAAAGGTTTCATTAGCAGACTATCTTGTAAAAGGAGGATAAGCTGAATAGATTAGTTTAGGATAGCGATATCATGTACACTGTAGCAGGCTACGACCCATATTTTATAATTTTTTCTCATGCGATCAATAAAGCAAAGACGCAATTAGCGCAATTAATTTACCAGACATTATCATATACTTATTTCGCATGGTGTTGGTTGAGGGATCGAGGGAATTGTGTATGCTAAAATTTCTCCAACAAGTTTTATTATAAAAACAAGTTAACATTAAACATGGCAGGGAGCTATAGTCATAGTATAATTAGAACTGTAATAATTCTGACTTTTTTTT
>QZLH01000943.1:27914-51062 GCA_003833135.1 Oehlia diaphana | reverse complement strand
TATAGTGTCAGTACGGTACGGTACGGTCATGTTGATCAAATTTTGTAATTTTATATGGGTGATCAACCGTACCGTACAAGTTTGCAAATTCGTACCGTACCGATTATCCTACTACCTTTAATTTATTATTATTTACGTTGATCAAAGGATCAACATGGAAATTATTATATAAACCCCAACCTTTTTGACTTAGACGGGAGTCCCTTCACTTCCTATCTTCTTTTTTAATCCTTCTTATTTTTAGTTTCACTTTTAATAAATATTTTCAATGTTTATAATTATTTAATATCATATTTATGATTTTATATGATCATTTTATTTTATATTTAATAAATAACTGTGTTATAATAACATATTTTTACATAATAGAGAATAAACTTTTTGTTAAATTATAAATTTTATGATTATACGAAATGAACTTAAATCTTGTGACATACAGAGTGGCAGAAGCTGTCGTTGCAGTTCCTCTCTTTTTTTCTGTAAAATATATATTAAATTAAAATATAAACTATGATATAGGATTTTTGAAAGTTTTTTTTTTATTTTTTATTAAACTAATTTTATACTAATTGTCTTCTATTTTTTGATATTTATTTTAATAGTTTTATTCAAATAAAACCTTAAATAGACGTGCCTTTTCTGCTTTCTTTCCTTGTTTAGGAGTCTCAAATGTTTTTAAGGCTCTTTGGATACAACTCAATTTTCAATTGGAATGGCTGTTGTCTAAAAATCATATTCACTATACTTTTGATTAAATATTCATTTATTTGCTCCAGTTAATGTGATAAATCTATAATTTTACGCTTAATAAAATGTTTTTTTAAAAAAAGGTTTTTTGAAAAACTGTAAGAAAACAAAATGTTTTTTTTTGCAAAAAAGAACAAAATAACATAATATTATTTTTTAAAAAAAATAATAAAATGGTTTAAAATGAATAATAATGAATTCTTGTTAAAAAAATATTCTATTATTTCAATCTACCAACTATTTGTAATACTAAATTTATACTGAATTTGATGGAATTAATGAATATAGTGATTACGAATATCTCTTCATATGGTAAGTGACTTTAAGATATAAAGTAATAAAAATGAATTAATAAATTTACTATTTAATAAATTTTAAAATATCAATATCAAAGACTATTCTTGATAAAATTTAATTAATGCCTTTTCATTAATCAATATGAAATTAAGATTAAAAAATGTTTTTAATAATTCCACATATAATTCATTCAGTAGAACTTTTTCATATGAAACTTTAAACAATCATTTGCAAAATGTGCTTCTAAGGCTTGAGGAGAACCTTTATGTCAAAACATATTACAGTAGCTTCATAATGACCACCTGAAACTCTTCTGCCTTGTATTGCATAAGTTCCTATATAAATAATTTTGATTGGAATTTCTTGATTCTGTTGATATAATATTCATCCTTTGAAAGCAAATTATGGTTCTTAGGAATGTAAACTACACAATGATTAGGAAAAACTGTCATTCTCTTGCCACAAGTTCATTTAAACGTACAGTAGTGTTAGGATTGAGAGATTCATTAAAGTTATCCGCCATAATCTTTAGTGTATTCTATATCAATATTGTCTTTGTTAATATATGCATCAAACATAATGTCTTTGAGTTCTATGAAGGCGTTCTGGGATATATTATTTTTTACTTTCTTATCTAAACGTATATGTTTTATATTTCTTTTTTCCCAATAGAATGTTGAAGGTTGTGTTAAGTTTTAAAGGATTGAAAAAGAAAAGTTTTTGAATTATTGAATTATAATAACCAAATTATCAAGAATATTTAATAAAAATTATTTTGGAAAATTTTAAGTTGTTCATTTGATATTTGAGATCTCATGGTGAATATTGTGAATATTAGGTGATAATCTGGTTCATTTTTTTATAAAAAAAAATTATAAAGATTCATATTTGAAATAGTAAAAAAGTAAGAGCATAGATTACCCGTATAAATATCTTTTTATTTTTCTAAGCCTTACAAACAAGCCTTGTAAAATTTGCATAGCCCCACAAATTTAGGATACTTGTATCTCTATTTACGATAACAGCAAACCAATGACAACACCAACAACGTCGAAAGTAACGCCACAGCAAACAGATTAGTCCTGTTGAAGAAGCCGTCACAATAGATCAAGTATGTTCTAAAAAAACTTAAAACAATATATAGCGTTGAAATATTTATGAAATATAGTATGCACTACAACGAGATTAATGCGTAGAGATTCCCTCGAAATGATCTAAAGACAGTCTTTATAGAAGACGGGAGAATCGTTGTTATTATAAAATAGTTTAGGATGATAATAAAGTTGCATGATATAAATTGTATGAACTTTATGAACCAGCGAAGAAAAGGTGTCTATAACAATGAAATCAGAGCATTTGCATTTTATAGACACTCAGCAGAGAAAAGAATGGAACATATATAACATATATTGATAAAAAAAAAAGGAAGTAAATAATGCATAAATACAAAAAAAGGTCTTTGAATTAACATATGAAGTTAAAGTAAGTAAGTTCATTAGGCAGTAATAATGAAAGTCAGTGATCAATTGAGTATATTTAAGGTTAAATTTATAATTTATTGCTTTTATACTTATTGATAGGAACTAATAAAATGATATGAAATATGTGTTATCAAATCTTACAGTCATGTGCGATACTTTTAGCTATCTTTTGAGTGTTATCAGATTAAACATTGGTTTCATTGTTATTGTTTGTTTCATTGTTTCAATAACCGAACAACGTACCATATTATGACACATTTAACGTATATTGATTATTAAAAAAACTATTTCACTTTTTTAGGAACCACCTTTTTGAACGAATGAATTTTATAATGGAGAGTATTTTCTTCTTTTCGGGAGTCGGGACTCGTAGCCGGCTATATTTTATAAAATTTTCCTTAAAGCAATTATTGATTCTCATATCACAAAGGTAGACAATTTAATATTCATTTATTAAAATTTCAAGCTTTTTTACTTTGTTAATAACATTTGTCATTCTGATCCATAGAAAATCGTCAAAATATATTGAAGAAAAATCAAATAATATTAGAAAAAAGATAATATTTTTTATCATAGTAAAACTCGCAATTTATATTATAGCTTAAATGATAAAATTTTATAAATTTATAAATGTTAATTGTTATCATCAAAATTTAAAGAACATTACTTAAAAATTATAATGGATATGGAAATAATTCCAAAAAACCAAATTATAATTATTGATCAAGATAAACATTATGTCTGACCAAATCAGTCCTAATTTCATTTCGATTTGTATTTATCTATCCATTTTTGAAACTGATTGATAATATCTTTCGCATCCTGCAACTCATTTTTCAACCATTTAATATCTATTTCTTTGTGCTTTACTGAATTCTCAGTTAATGATAGTGATTTCAATGCCTGTTCAACCTTCTTATGATAATTCCTAAATCACAAATTTCATCGAACTTAGTTAAAGAAAAACCATTATAAAAATTCCAAGTATTAACAAACCTTAGTTCATCTTCCGATTCCGAACATTGGCTACTTTTGTTTATATCTGGAAAGCAATTATTAATAAAGCGTCTATACAGTCTATTCAGCTCCACAACTATATCAACCGTCTGACCTTTCAATAAAATATTATACTTCTTCACTGATTTTTTATTTCTCTCTTTCGTAATAACTTTACAGAAATTATTTGCATCATAATAAATCTTATCCGGCATCGGGTCATAATCAGGTTTTCGTGATTTTACACGTTTATAAACCCGGCGAACCCAGACTTGGATTTTTTTAGTAGCTTCTAGCCGACGAACTTCATACTTATATTCATCTATCCATTTTTGAAACTGATTGATAATATCTTTCGCATCTTGCAACTCATTTTTCAACCATTTAATATCTATTTTTTTGTGCTTAGCTGAATTCTCAGTTATTGATAATGATTTCAATGTCTGTTCAACTTTATCACGATAATTCCTATTTACAAATTTTACTGAATTAGCCAAAGAAAAGCAATAATAAACATTCCAAATATTAACCAACCTTAGTTCATCTTCTAATTTCAAACATTGGTTACTTTTGTTTTTATCCGGAGATACATTATTAGCAAATGTTCTTATTCGCCTATACAACCTTATCAGCTTCACAACTACATCTACGGTCTTGCCCTTCAATAAAATAATATACATTCTCACTGATTTTTTATTTATTTCTTTCGTAATAACTTTGCAGAAATTTGTCACGTCATTATAAATCTTATCTGGCATTGGGTCATAATAAGGTTTGCGTGATTTTACACGTTTATAAACTCGGAGAATCCAGATTTGGATTTTCTTGGTAGCTTCTAGTCGATGATTCCAAGCTTGAATTATTCTAATTGTTTTTATCCTGCGAAACCAACCTTGAAGTTTTCTAATTGCATTTTGAGATTGAGAAAGATTATGAAACCACATTTGAAGTTGATTTACGATAGTACCTCTTTCCCGAAAATTTATTGATGATTTAATCTTCTGAAGAGCAGAATGGAATTCTTTAATAGATTTATATGTAAGCTTCATCACACCATTTTTCTCTAAATTAGAAAAATTTGACAAAACCCTCGCGTCTTCTACATGATAATGAACAATAAACAGGGAATCAAGACTTGTCTCCTCAAGATCATTACATAAAACATCAATAAGCTGTTCCATAGATTTCTGTTCCAGGTATTTTTTAACTTTTGCGGAAAAAACCTTGCGATTCAAATATTTGAAAAAAATAATAACCTTTGTAGCAAATTTTGGCTCATTCATACTCATAAGGATCAAAAGACGTATCAAACGAAGAATAATTGACAAGTAAACCATTTCTTCACGAATAAGAAAGTTAAGAAGCTGTTGGATTTGTTCAAAAGAATTTTTGATCATGACTAGATAATCCACTGTGTTACAATTACGTTGATGGCCTGGAATAAGTGGCTCTATATTGAATGCTTCAAAATAATTAATCAGATAAGCTCGAGGAATACAAAAGTCCCAATATCCAGGTTTAATCGTAAAAATTAAAGATACGGTAAATTCTATAAGGGAGACAAGATCATCAAAAGCATCAGACGTAATAAGATTAACAGATTGGACGTTATTAATAGCATATTGAATAAATATTTTTATATTTGAAATTGCATTGATCACATCATTGAAATAAAGATATAAGAAGAATGATGATAGTCGATTTCCAATAGGTATTGCTTTGTGATTTCCTTTATAGTACTCAAATCCAATAGGTAAATTTCTAGAATGCGATAGAATTTTTAATCTTGACATTTCCCAAATGATCTTATTAATGCTCTGCCTGTCTTGTAGCCGCTGAAAAACGAACACGCATTTCAACATAACTTCAAAGTTATTAATGTACTTAAAATCAATCAACCATGTCTTGCGAGCAAAATAAATAAATCTATCTCGTGTGTATGAAGGAAATTTAGCAAGAATCATGCAAGTGGCCTCCGGGCAGCTTATTTGTGGTGATTTATAACGGATATGAATTTTAACCAGTCTTTCAGCCCACCACTTTTGTAAATTTCGAGTTTCTTTAATAATTTGCTCATTTTTAAGATGATGATCTTCCAGTACATTAACATCAAACTTCATCATTACAGTGTAGTGAAAAAATATAAATTCCAGACGTTGATACAGAATTGATGGTGTTGGTATCACATGGTGGTTTCGGCAATCTGATTTCTGACAGGATGCTAACATATGACAAATTTGAGAACTTATATCTGGGATATCTCTACCCCTTTGGTCGGCATACTTGATGAGCTCAAAAATACGTAGAGTAAGGCATCGTGAAATTCTTTGGTATACATCATTCAACTTATAATGATGATTCATGGCTTCTTCTGCGTCATCTATTCTGGTTTTGTGAATATTGCTTATTTTGCTTGCAAAATCGAGGAGTGGGTTGGCAAATGGAATTAGTCGCTTTTTCGAATCATTCACCCCTCTTATACAGAAAATGTCTTCAAAATTCTTTTTTATCTGATATTCATTTTCAGTATCGACGTTATTAATTAAAGAAAAGGTCAATTCACACATCCATAGAAGATAATGAAGTCGTTCACGATGCTGATATTTGGCCTGAATACCAGATAATTGTGGAAGAATTTGTAGCCACATGTTTACTGCATGAAACTCAGTAGCAATTCTTTTACGATACTTAAAAAAAAGTATACATTTATGAACTTCATCAGCATCCTTATCTAAATAAGCTGAATATAAATTAAACTCTTCTATCAATTCGTTCCATTCCTCGGATTTCCTCGTCGATTGTAATTTATATTTCATGATAAGCTCTTTCGACTTTTTAAGATATTTTTTTAGAGTACTAGAACTTGTAATACGTGACATTGTTTCTCTTAATATATCAATTCTGCATACATACAAGATGAACTTTAATGTCTCGCTAATATCTTCTTCGTTATCACTTAATCTTATATACATTTCAACAGCTTCTTCATATCTACCACACGAAATGGCAGTAGTATGATAATGTTTTTTGACGTGATAAGCAACATGCTGAAACGCCTTATCGTTAATTTTTTGTCTGTATCTTTTTGAAATATTAAATAAGTGTTAGATAAAACTTTTCTTAAGCAAATTATAATTTTAAATGGATGAAATAAAATTTAGCTCACTTCAGTATAAAATCAGCTGCAATTTTATAAAGGCGACCATCTTTATAGGCGAGAGCAGCATCATCATACTTCTCTGCCTTTTCAAAATTATCACCCGCTTTCTTCCACTTACTGGCCTTGAGATAATTGCGTGCAGCAGATTCAAACATACCATATTCAGCAAAAACATCACCAGCATGTTCGTACATACTAACATCCTGGAAATTTACGAATTTGTAAATATTATACTTGAAGTAAATATAAATAATTAAAGATTACGTTATCATGAATATTTACCTGATAACATAAAGCTGACATACTTGGTCGAGAACACTTTTTGAAAGCTATAGCTGCACAAATGAAATTGGACTTTACATCATCATCATTAGAATCATTTATAGAATCCAGAGCAATTTGCCGAAGATAATATGCATTGGCTAGTTTTCGGCACTCTTCATTTCCACTCTTTTCAAAGCAAAAAATGGCCTAAAAATAATAATTTGTTTTTATTTAATTAACAATAATGCTACTATTTCAAAAATGATCCTACCTGTTCATATTGGCGCTGCTCAAAAAAGTCCTTTCCATGTTCATCCCACTCACGCGGATCGCTCTCCTCAGCCAAAGAAGAAAGGAGATTTTTATCTACCTTTTCTCTTTTGATATAACGTTTCCAATACTTTAGAATTGGCTCAATATACTCAGTTTTTTCGTCACATATTAAGAGACGCTGCTTAGCTCTGGTTACTGCAACATAAAGATGTTTGAGTTCTGAAGAAAGAATGTAATGCTTCTCGTGAGAGAAGGTCTGAACACCCTTAGAATTTTCCTCAAAAATAGAAAGAATTACTCTCCACTAAACATAATCAAATAATAATTAGTAAATGATCTCATATAATTTAAGATAAATAGTACATGATCTATACCTTTAGAAGTGCAAGTGAATCGGTAAAGAAATTGTATAGAAGCACAACATTAAATTCCATGCCCTTTGCATCAAACACAGTCATAACCATTGCACGTTTATTGATTAATTTCTGTAAACGCAATTTGGCTTCTTCATCACGTACAATAATAATCTGAGAAGGACCAAATTCAATCTTCTTGAGGACATTCTTATCAAATTCATCGTCAACAATAGGTTTTGGACCATCGATCTCTGCACGTTCACGTGATAGATCATGATCAATAGAATAAGGGAAAAAGTGCTTAATAAGATCAACCACCGAAGCAGCAAGTTGAAGAATTCCATTGTGAGTTCTGTAATTAATATTCAAATCAAATTGTTTCGGTCTTACAATGCTGTGATGTTTAGTTTGATTCCGAGTAAGCTCCCATTGATACATTAAGGCTCGTAAATCTACATCATTAAAAGATTATTAAGACATTTACTAGGAAAATAAAAAATATATAGTATATCTTTAGTAAATACTTTGAAATCGGAAAGCAGATCCTTTGGCAATACATTGCGCTATATCTCCGGCTAAAAAAACACTATTAGCACGGTCAAAAACCTTTAAGATAAGTACTAAATCCGCAATGTTATTATCTTGACATTCATCAATATATACTTCATGAATATGTAGGCTACCTAGCGCCTTTTTTTTAGTATAACGATAGATAGCTAATGTTCTGCAAAAATAATTTTAATTTAAAAATCCATTTAATGACTAAAAAGATTATATCACTTGACCTTACCGATCCATCGAATCATAATCACAATTTTGCGCCTTCATCTTTTCATATTGTTGAAATAAATCATAGATCTGATCACGATTGTAGCGAAATGCTGGATATCTTTTGATACTGATATCTCTATAATCCTCCCTTGAAAGGAAATCCACTTCGGGATTTGTACCCTTAATTTAATAAAAAATGTGAAATAGCATAAATAGAGGTGGAATGTATCCGAAAAATATTATATGTACTTATTTCTCACCTTAATAATGGAAAATTCAGAATAAACCAACTCGCAATCAAATTTTTCATCAAGAGAGGGCCAATACCTTTTTCTAAAGGTATTGTAATTCACGAAATTCTTATCCGCTGTATTGATGAAAGAAGGTCTTTGGCTATTATTCTTAATACACGGATCAATACTATCTGCATTAAACTTTTTTTGTATGATTAGATCATGATCACTAATGCCAAAGGTTCCCTGAAGCATTTTAGAAAACTTATCGAAAGTAATAAACAAAGGAAAATATTTATCTGTCAGCTGTAAATGATTGAATGTGTCTGGAATGTTATTTAAATCCTCTACTTCATTTAACTCTTCGTGCAATACTGTAGCGAAAGCACTTTCTTTCTCTTTCTTTTTTCTTTGATATTCGTAAAGCTGCTTCATAGACATCGTTTTCCCGGCATGTACAGCGGATTCTAGCATCATGTTAAAATTTTTCTTCACCTTGTAACGAAAAATTGAACTCACTGTAATAAATATCTGTCTTTTGTCAAAATTTCCGTTATTGTCTTTGCTATTTAAGTATGAAGCCATCTGCTTATACAAAATACATGTGGTCTTACCAGTCCCTAAATATTCGATTTTTATTAAAAAACAAATATAAGAGTAAACTTAGTTCTTAGTTATAAAAGATTCTACTAACCTGATCGACCAATAATGATCGTTGACGTAGGATAGTTAATAATTTCATACTCTTTCTTGGATACTTGGAAAGTAAATTTAGGACCACCAAGGACGAGTGACTTGTACAAGTTCTACAAAACCAGTATCTATTAAATAAATTCTAGTCAAAATATTTTATTTCAACAATACAGTATATATTATACCGTTGATAATGGAAAAAACTTATTTGTAATAAGCATCTTATGAATCATCAACAACTCTTCATCCGTTCTTGAGCTACATAATCTTTCTTCTGTATCTTCTTCATCCCCAAGAATCATTGGTAAAATCGTGTCATCTCTATATTCGACTGTACACCAACGTCTCTGTTTTGGAGTATAAACTTGATGAACTATTGAGAGATCTTTTAATACCATTTCGATTCGGCATATATTAGTGGTGGCAGCCCAAATCTTAACAAGCTGTGTGAATGAGTTGCTACGAATAGAGAATCCATAATCAACCTGCCAGAGAATCTTCAGCCCATTATCTGGAAGTACTATCTCGTAAATAGGAATAACACTATGGACTTGTATTTCATCACTAGTTCGTATTGCTATACGTCGCAATTCATGATTGTTCCATGCTCCAGATGATATCTGCCCAAGTTTCTTCATAATTATCCTAATTAAATCAGGACTTGATTCCAACTGTTGCAAGTCTTTGATTGCGTTTTCACTAAGCAAGATATCCCATGGCCCAAGTTTGTCATCGTCATTAAAATCAAATGGAAGACGAAAGGATGATGGTGCTGACTCATCTTCCAAAAAGTATTTATCGGGGGCGATATTATTAAGTGCCTGCTTATGGCAACTTGTACATGGAAAGAATTCCATTAAATCCTAATTGAAGTTGTCAATTTACCAAAGAATTCCTGTGATAAAGAAGCAAATCGACTAAAAAAAAATATATTTACCTTGAATGAATCTATTTTCCGTTGCTCAATAGCTCGCAAAAAGTGAGGTAAATCTGATGGTTTTTGAGGTATCTTCATTCCTAATAATGCAAGATGTTGTTTATCATTAATGGATAAAGGCACATCAGCTCGCCTCCTGTTCCGATGTTGTTCCTTATTATCAATCTTGAACATGGGTGGTAGGGTTTCCAATAGTGCACTGCAAGCCTTATATATGGTATAGCCCTCTGATAATAAGTCATTTTTATGTTCAGGACATTTTCCCACAAGGACAGCAACTAAATCCACCGCCTTGAGCAGATCTCTTTGATCAATCTGATTAACCATGTTGAAGTCAAACAGCATGCGCTTAAGACAATGATAACCATATACCTCTGATATCAAAACCTCCAGGACTTTCGCGTCCATGATTGCACCAAAAATATGTTTAAATAATTTAAAGACCGAATTTGGTTTATTATTATCTTTATTACCAGCCCACCAGAGAAGTAAAACACAATCGTGAAGTAGTTCACTGAAACCAAAAATGTCGGATTTTTGCAGGTTCTCCGTGATGACAACGGTGATTAAAAGTGAGATGAATTTAACAAACAAGACATTCTTGATAGGGGCGATCTGTAAATATTTTCTGCAAAGGTAAGAAGTAAATATATTGAGTTTTGGTAGGTAAATATCAAGAGAACTTGAAAGTTTGACAAGGAATTCATCCAAATCAGATTCCGATGCATTAATACACCGTTTCAACAAGTTATCCCATTTCCGTCCATCATCATTCTTAGATTCAGAATCAGAGTCATCTAGAAGTTTAATTATGGGACCTGTTTCCATCAAAACTAGTTTTCCAATTTATAATATTGTGAGAATGAATAACAATCTAATGTAATAAGTTTAATGCTTACGACGCTTTTAATAAAATTAATAATTTATAATGAATGCTTTCAATTTTCTCTAACAAGAAAATAATGAAATTATTAATTGTTTTATGGTGGGAAAAAAATAATGTTCACTAAATAGTCACGTACGTAAATAGGTAGCACATCTTTTCAGAACTGGATTGTTATCCATAAAGGAAAGATCTGTATAATTTAGTGTATATTCGGGGTGTTAGAGTTTTTCCGGAGCAGAATGTAAATCGTACTTTATGATAATTGATCCTTGATATTCAATTTCTTTTATCTACTGCAAGTCGTGCTTTTACGACTTCTAGAGTTCTAAAGCTAGAAATATAAGCGAAAAAAGTACCGCTTCAAGGTGAGAATCATCATGCCGTCTTCCTGAATTTCAAAGATAATTATTTTCCGATATATTATAATAAACCGCCAAATTTCTTTAAAAGTTTAAATCGCTTTGTCGGAGTCTATAAAAGGAAATTTCATAAATACAAGGTTAAACGCAACTCACTATTCAATAAAGCTCATACGAGTATGATTACCTACCTACTAAATATATAATGTTCAATTCGGATTTTACATTTGATTTTGTTTATTATGTCGTACTTTTTTTTTAAAAAAAAAAAAGGATCGGCAAAATGATAGAAACCTCCGGTATTTATTTCTCGTACCTGTTGCAGATCGTACTGACTGTCTGGCTAGTGGTACAAGAATTTTTGGAAATTTGACCAACCGCACCGTATTGTAATATAAATGATGAATGATATTCGCATTTTTGTCAAAATGTCTAATGAATATGAACCTACGCCCATAAGGATGAAGAATTTTATATAAATTGTTACGCAAATATCATTAAAGTTTACTGAATTTACTGAAGGAACACTATTAAAAATATCAAGTCATTCCAGTACTAACAGCTAAATCAATAATTAAATTATCCACATTCTCTTTTGTGATTATATAACAAAATTGGAATTTTGTCTGATCGTTATCCTGGGTTATACATGAAATCGTTATTTTTTAGAATGAATTATCCTAGTAATTTTAAGCATTTGCTTGTTTCAACAATAGAAGCATTGTTAAATATTTTATATAATTATTTCAACCATAATATTCTTAGAATTATGAAAGTATATTGTCGTTAAAGCTTTCATTGGATTCTAGAGAAACTTAATATACCTACATCTCTACATTTTTAATAAAAATTGTTAATTGCTTTTCAGTGCAAGAAATGAAAATATATTCAATAATACATAATAAAAAAATTATTTTTCATTATTAATGAAAGCATTGCAAATCAAAAGTGAGAGGTTATAACACAGCCCACCAATAAGATATTTATATCTAATGTTTTGATTACCGGACTCACCTTTTCATCAAATTATTTCTAATTACTCTTTTTTTATATAGTATAAAATAATATCAAATATTTAAGTTAATACATGCAAATCGCAAATACTAATCATTAACTAAAAAAAAAGTCAATAAAGTTAGTTGAAGAATTAAGATAATTTAATTGAATACAGTATATTTCCATGTAACAAACATAGCTTTTGTTTTTTATGTACTCATTTGTGAACCATTATAATTAACAGCTTTGGATATGGAGTGGGTAGTAGTTGGCACAGGTACAGAGTTCCCCCACCTACCTCACCGAAACTCTATCCCATCGTGTAGCGGAATACCTAACAAATTGAATGAATTTCATAATTATTTATTTTGAATATAAGGTAAAATTTATTCATACAATAGTTATACATTTATTTCTTATGTAGAAATAGTTATTAAAGATAAATCATTGAATTTTTTGATATTATAAAAGTATTTTATGAATTTTTTTGAAATGATAAAGCTTGCCATATCTTTTTTTGTTGCTTTAACTTGTTTTGATACCTTAGACTCGCTTTTCCACTAGACTTGGCAGTTCTTAGAAATCTGTCAATTCGTTCACATTTCTCAGGATCTTGAGTTATTAAATAATTTACAGCAATCCTTGCAACGTCTTCTTTTGCTTGTTTCTTATTTTGTTTCTCTACTGATTCCCAGTATTGATCTTTAAATTTCAAACTATAAATAAATTTGTTATTGGATGATCTGAATTCATATTGAAGTTTATCTTTAATATCGAACCTATTTGTATAGGTATTCAAAAAAATGATTGGATTTAAATTTTTTCCAATTTTTGCTATTTCATATTTTGTCAACATTTTTTCTCCAGCAGGACTAGCTTCTATATCTTTTTTTGATTCACTACTACAACTGTTTCCTTCTCCAGCAAGATTAGCTTGTATATCATTTTTTGATTCATTTGCTTCAGTATTTCTCAATAATCTATCAACTTGTTTGCATTTTTCCGGAACGTGAATCATTAATTCTTTAATAACAATTCTTGCAACATCTTCTTTTGCTAATTTTTTTTCTGATTTCTCTGATGATTCCCAGTATTGATTATTAAATTTCAAACTACATATAAATTTGTCATTACATAATTTATATCTATATTCAAACTTATCTTTGATATCAAAAATTCGTGTATAAGTATTTAAAAAAACAATTGGATTATCTTGCCCAATTTCTGTCATATTTTTATATATTATCTTGGTTATAAAAAAAAAATCAATCTATGAACTGATAGAATAAAAGACTATTTAGTTCTATAACGATCAGTTTATATAATGATAATTTGACTAATAAATATTAACTAGGATGATGCAATATGAGTATAATTAATATAAGATTTTATAATAATAATTTTAAAATAATGACTAACAATGACTGATACGAACATGATCACAAATTCACAAT
Source organism: Oehlia diaphana (assembly GCA_003833135.1). NCBI lineage: Eukaryota > Fungi > Glomeromycota > Glomeromycetes > Glomerales > Glomeraceae > Oehlia > Oehlia diaphana. The sequence goes on along the minus strand of QZLH01000943.1, from coordinate 37,159 downwards.
TCTTTCTGTTCAATTTGGCGTTTCATATATATACCTCAAACCAATTCTGATTTGATAGAGAACAATGTGACATCATTATTTTTTAAGCCTAAAAGTAAAAATCAAAAGGCTTATATAATAAAAGATAAAAAAAAACATATATTCTTTAATTTCAATTTTAAAACGAAGAACTACAAAAAGAAAAAAATGTCTAAGAGATAAAAAAAGAACATAAAAACAGTATTGGTGCTGTGTGTATAGGTTGGTAAAAACACTCTTTGCTATGACGAAGGACGAACGTCATTAGTTAGTAATTTTTTAATATTGTACATCGACATTTATTTTTTTAAATATAAGTTTTACAATAGAAATTATAATTTTGCGATATTTTAAAAATTATTACATATATATTATAAAAAATATTACAATAATATTTACGTCTAATAAAAAAAAAATATCGTATCAGGAATCAGGAAAGTAATTGTCGGGATAATGAATGTCGGGAATAATGTGGTTACAGGATTCTGAAGTTTCGGGATTATGATTTGTCAGGATTGTGAACGTCGGGTTTGTGTTGTAGCGGGATTCTGATTGTCGTGATTTATTTATTTATTTATTTTATTTTTATTTTATTTCTAGAAGAGGTACATTTCGCCGAAAGCCGTTTCGCCGAAAGGACGTTTCGCCGAAAAATAGGGCCAGAATTATAAATAACTCGGTCAGAGATTATTTTTCGGCAAAATGGCTTTCGACGATAATATATGATAATTATATACAGTATTTAGTAACCAATAAAATTTCAAGATTGCCTATATACATTCCTATTTGCAACTTCATACGAAGGTTTTCAAAGATTTTTTTTAAAGAATAAAGTTTTTTATGTTGTGTTACTATGTAAAATTTTAAATCAATATTAAATTATCACGTGATATACATTACCCTTAAACTTTTGCCTAACCTAGGAAAATTCCGGTTCGATTTTAAATTTTCAGTGTTATATGAACCGAAAATATAAGCTTTGTTGGTCTAACATAGACAAAAGATTTAATGTTTGAAAATGTACAGCACGTACGTGAATTCGTAAATCAGAACCAAGAGTACTAAAGATTCTTGTTTTTTCGAATAATTTAACTAAAATTTTCAGTTAAATAAATTCTTTTCCTTTTGATTTATTATTTGTAATAATGAGTTACAGTCTTGAAATATCAAGTATTATGAAGATGAATTTTAAGTATGCGAAATTTATTAATGTAAAAAGTGTAAATAAAAATATTTAATGCCATTGTTAATTAAATTATATAAAAGTAAATGTAAAGATCAAGTTTGGAAATAAAAGAAGGTTAACCATCTCTCAATGTCCTTAACTCCCGTTCTACACCTCACCAAAGCATTACTTTTGTGTACAGCTAGTTCGTAGGTAGTATTACGTTCACCAAATACATGGTCCTAGATAACAAAATTTAAAATTTAGCTTGTAATAATAAAAAAAAAATACGGTAAATTAATCCAATTTTACCTGAGGTGAGTTTAAGACAGTCACAGCATCGCCAAAACACTTAAGTCTAGCTAAGACATATTCTGAAAAAAAGTTTCAATTGGATTAGAAATTATTTTTAGATAAAATAAAATATATACATACAGTACACATACCATCATCTGCTTCATTAGTTCCATCCCATGAAATTCCTACAACAATTTTAGATGAATTAACTTTATTTACGGTAAATGTTGTGGGTACTACTTGTTTTACTTCTAAATAAGTAGAAGAAGTAACGAGAAGAAGGGAAAAGAAAAATGCAATAACGAATATATATTGGCGATTCATATTCATGAATTAATTCAGGTTTATAATTTGTTTTTGATGATGAGAACGGTAAAACTGTGTTTATATAGACGTTCAGTCAATCACGTGAATTTCACATGGATATTATAGTACGATTACCCCGATTATCATTAATTAATTATGTCAATCATTAGATTGAATACCCGAAATTGGGTTCATTTAAATATCATTGTTACAATAAGGTTAGGAGATGAAAAAAAAGAAAAAAAAAAACCTTTTAAATCTTTTTTTTTTTTTGCATTTTTTTTCATTCAATAACCGTATGTATCAAATCATACCCTTAAATAAACGAATAATTACGCAAGGTCGATCCATTAATGAGAATTCAAAATATTTGAATAAAATAAATCTTCAGTAATATTAAAGATTATAAATAAAGTCGAATACTGTAAAGTCGTCACGTTTCATTTTATTAAGAATTCTAGGAATCTGGAATTTTTTCAGTTGGTAAAAGATTATTTCAAGGAGGTACTGGAGCTGATCACATATATTATATATTATGACCCCATGAAATAAATCATACTAATTACAAATTTGCTTCAAAAGTAAATAGTTTACAATTTTTAATGTAATTCAGATTTGCAGGATCAGCCGATCGCATGCAAAATATTATGAATCTTCGTCAAATTTGTTTCAAATTAAATATACAGTAAAGCAGAAAAGATTACAATTTTAAGTAAGTTAATGAAATTCTTATGTTCAGCCTATTAAATTTTGCAATTATTATATGTGGTATACAGACATTTTCTTATATAAACACTTTATTTCACCACGTTTATTTTCAAAAACAAATTAAAAAATATCAAAATGAATATTCGTAGCCAGTCTGTCTTAATCTTTATTATTACATTCCTTCTTTACGTTAACTTTTCTTATACTGCTCATGATGTCAACATTGTCAAGCGTATTATACCTCAGCTGTTCAAAGTCAAAAAGGCTGCAGAAAATAAATTAATTCTTGAAGTTAAATGGGATGGAACTGGAATAAAAGATCATGGTATGATATAACAACCAAAAAACAATTTCTGCATCCTATTTAATTAACTTAAAAGAATTTTTCTTTTAGAGAAAGTCACAACAAAACTTCACGAATGCAAACCTAGCGGGACTTTGACTTTCAGAAAAGATAAAAAGGTAAATTAAATAAATTACCTTTATTAATACATATTTAACTAAAATATACCTTGCTTTTTAGAAACACAAATTTAGTGACCGTGAAACCACCTACGAATTAACCGTTCATGAGAAAAAAGTTCCGGTGCAATGTTTATTGGAATTTACTGGTAACCTCCAAACAAATGTGACGTTTGGATTTCAAACATGATTTAAAATTATCAATATTAAACCTTTAATAATAATACCCATTATAATAATCTTTTAACTTTAATTATATAATATAATGTAACAAGTTTATACTTGTAAAATAATAAAAGATTGTTTTGAACGTTTTTTTGTATATTTTCTGTATGTAATTGTAAATTTTCTATATATTTTCCGCAATGTATAGATATTTCATTTTTATATATTTCTGAATGTCAATATTATTAATATTTGACGATCATTCGCCAAACTTTATTTAAGTAAGAATTGTGTAATTCCGGATTAAATAGCACGGTTCGATATACTATATACAGTATAATAATTTCCTTAATAGCTACTATTTCGTATATATATTGATTAGTAAATTTGCTTGCCTCAAGCAATATAGTTTAAAACTTGATTTATGTGATTATATTGCGAAAAAGTCTTCGTGTATTGAAATTATTCTGCACAAAAAACTGATTACAAATCCGATTTCGAGTTTTAGCATGATTAATATAATCACATGAACATAAAAACTCCCGTTTAATCAGCTATTCAATCTCAAACCCTAACCGATAAATATGCAATTGAAATGAGTTCTTTTTTTTAAAAAAAAAATAATGAAATCAAGAGTTTTTATATAGCATATCGAACCGCGGTACTTTATAACTATTGTTAAGATGTCCGAACCGAGTTCTCGTTAGATTTCTTTATACTTTATTTCTTTCTGTAATATGATTTTTTTTAATCGGGAAGATAAAAGAATTTGTTTGAAAATATATTTTTATTTTATTTTTATTTTTCTTCACGTTTTTGTCGTTTTCACTCTATATATATATTTTTAATTTTTTTTTAATTTTTAATTTGGAATAAAATTCCGTCACATGTATTTTTGTGGCGCTGTTTGTCACGTGATTAGACTTTTTTTTTAAAAAAAAAATGATTTTTGCATTTTTACAATAAATCATTAATATTTTGCGAAGTGGTTTAAAAAATCATTGCAGATTAATTAAAACATTAATTGTTACTTAATTTTTGCGATGTATAATTATTAAAATATTAATAAAAATAAAATAAAAATAAAAATATTTATTTTTTTTGCTAAAATTATAAAAAATTATTATTTTTTTTTACAATAGAAATTATAATTTTGCGATATTTTAAAAATTATTACATATTTATTACAAAAATATTAAAATAATATTACGTCTATAAAAAAGTAATAAAAAAAAAATAGAGTATCAGAATAGTAAGTGTCGGGATAATGAATGTCGGATTCGGGAATAATGTGGTTACGGGATTCTGAAGTTAAGTTTCGGGATTATGATTTGTCGGGATTGTGAGTGTTGTAGCGGGATTCTGATTGTCGGGACTTTAAACGACTCCCGTAAAGCGGTTCCCGTAAAAAGTAAACATTAAATACAGTATGTCAGGGAGCTTTAAATATTAATGAATAATAAATTTTATAATGATTAGAAGTTTGAGATGAAATCAATTTATTAAATTTATCTTGCATTTTTGATGGATATCTATATCAACAACAAATAATAGAATTAATACAAATATTCTATTTTTAGGTTTCAATCACATAATGTACTAAGCCATTAATAAATCTTCAAAAAAAAAATTCCTTTCATAACTGTCAAAAAAAAAAAAAAAATCTTAGATAATTATGTCCTTTAATAAAAAAAAAGAATTTGGATAATTATTAATATTAAAAATGCACTAAGTTGGCAAAAAAAATTATCAATTTATTAAATAAAAAATAAATTATATAAGTATATCAATATTAATTTTGTGAAAGAAATTTGTCTAATTTAATAAAAAATTCTAATGCTATTTTATATTAACAATTATCAGTTAACTATGTAAAAATTACTATATAATTTGAATACCATTTTTAACAAAATCTGATTTTGTGATGTTATTATTAGGGATTGAAATCGAAAATCGAATCTTTTCAAGATTTTTCTTATAGACGACCAACCTGACTTTGAATCAGTTTCTAATTTCAGCAAAATAATCAGCACTTGGCCGGCACGAAAACTTACTTTGGAGTCAGGTTAACTTATATGTAAAAAATTGCTGAGAATCGATTCTCGAGAATTGATTTTACTATGTTTTGTCGATTTTCGATTAATCGATTCCAATCCCTTCACTTATTGTGTGATTTTTCGTATTGAAATAATTTGAATCATCTCTTTACACGAATTTTAATATTTTTATACCAGGTTATTTTTATGAATCATTAAATTTAAAATATATATATACACATAAATGGTTGGTTTTAACAGCATATTGTAAATTTATTGTCATAGTTATATCATTATTATGGTTATTCAAGTAAAATTGAAGTGAATTACCATTTTTCATGAAATTTTAATATTTTTGTATATAATTTTTTGATGAATCATCAAATTTATCCATGAAAATCATCATAGTAGTATTTTAAATCGTTTTATGTGAATATTTTGTATTAGCATAATTTATTATGATTATTTAAATGGCAGTTAATAAGTAATGCCAATAAAAATTTTGTATAAAGCATACAGTATATTTTTAAAAGATTATCACCGGGTGATCATCACCGTTGGCCAGAATTATTAATTTTTACCGGCACTATATTTTTTTAATGCTGGTCGGTCGCAGTCACCGGTGATTATCACCTCCGGTGATAGAAAAATTCTTTAATAAATATCTCATGTTAAAAACGCCTCATTATTCAGGATTTTTTAATAATGTATACTTACTGCATATCCGGAATATTTAATTAATACATTTCCAATTGTTTATTTTGTTTTATTTTTTACATAATTTGATAAGGAATCCTGATATCATTACATCATTATAGATTATTTTTTTAATATTTTGATTGACTTTATTAAACAAATTTGCATCCATTTTTAGTCTTTATTTAAATAAATAAATTTATTTGAACAATAAACATTTTTTATTTTTATTGAACTAAATAAAATATCTATTACAAATGATTTTTTTTTATCATTACAAATAAAATTTGTTTAAAGTTTTTATGAAATCAATAAATTAAGTCACTATAGAAATTTATATTTAAATTTTAATTATATAATCATCCAAACTCTCAGATAAAATTTCAGTAAGCGAACGGCTTGTATAATATGCTTGTGGATGAGTTTGAGTTTTTGAAACAGAAGTATTAGCTTGTTCTTGTGTCAAAACTCTATTTGCTTTTATAAATTCATGCATATCATTTTTTAATTGATTATCAATATCAGAAATTACATATCTTTGTTCATCTTCTCCATTTAATTTATAATATTCATTAATACTTCTAAGCCATTCAGATACAGTATTTTCAATAATTACTATATTTGGTCTTTTGGAAGGATCTGAATCCCAGCACTTTTTCATCAAATCTATATAACATTTTGGAGTATTTTTTATAATTTCAGGGCGATCTCCTTTACAAATACTTAAAATAAGTTGAAGATCATGTGCTCTATTATTAAATGGAGGAATACCTGATGTAAATTCCCACATCATCATTGAAAAGCTATAAATATCACTTGCTGGAATATAGGGTTTTTTTCTTAATATTTCAGGCGCCATATAGGGCAAAACTCCATAAATTTCATCAATTTTATCATCAGAATTTTGTATAGGTTTGCATAATCCTAAATCAATAATATATATTTCATTATAATCATCTGATATTAAAATATTACCATCATGAAAATCACAATGAGTAAGTTCTGATTCATGTATTACTTTAAGTCCTAAAATAATTTTTTTCAATAATTGTAATTTAATTTGCCATTTAAATTTAACTATATTAGATAAACATTTTTTCAAACTTCCTTTTTTTGCATAACTCATTATTATCACATAATTTAAATTATTTGGATCTTGGGAAATTCCAAAGAATTGAATAAATTTTGAAAATGATTTTTTTTGACAATTATAATGATGCTTCCACTATATATGGTAAATATTTAAAATTATTAATTTATAAAATAAAATATAATATACAATTAGTACCTAATAAAAATACTATACCTCATCTAAAAATTTATCACTTAAACTTGATGAATTATTAAGATTTTTAAGAATGACTTCATATTCAGTCCATCTATTCCATTGTTGTTCATTAAAGTTCCAACTATCAATAGGTCCATCTAACCAGATAGCTCTATAAATTTCACTAAATCCTCCTTTATCATAATAATTAATATTATTCAATTTATTATAAGGTATCCATTCTAAAACTTCATAATTACTTTTAGCATTTAGTTGTGCTTCTTGAATAAATTTATCAATAAATTTATTTTTACTAGTCCATTTTGAAAAATCTTGCTGAAATTGTTTAATATTACATTGTTGGCACCATTTGTAATCAATATATAGTTGATTGCATTCCTTACATAAGTTGTTAATTTTAAAATTATCAGGAGTCATTTTATGCCAATAAAAGGCCTTTTCCAAATTCTTCTTTATTCCTTCACCATTTTCATAACATAAGGCAAGATTATGCATTGAACCTACATGGCCCTTCTCTGCCCCTTTCTGAAACCAGTAAAAGGCCTTTCCCAAATCCTTCTCTATTCCTTCACCATTGTAGTATTGTGAGGCAAGATTGTACATTGACCTTTCCTGACCCTTCTCTGCTGCTTTCTGAAACCAGTGAAAGGCCATTCCTAAGTTTTTCTCTGTCCCTTCACCACTATAGTATTGTAAGGCAAGAATGTGCATTGAACTTTCATCACCCTTTTCTGCTGCTTTCTGAAACCAGTGAAAGGCTATTCCCAAGTCCTTCTCTGTCCCTTTACCATGGTAGTATTGTGAGGCGAGATTATGCATTGACCCTTCATGACCCTTCTCTGCCGCTTTCTGAAACCAGTAAAAGGCCATTTTCAAGTCCATCTCTATCCCTTCACCATTGTAATATTGTAAGGCAAGATTGTATATTGACCCTTCATCACCCTTCTCTGCTGCTTTCTGAAACCAGTAAAAGGACTTTTTCAGGTCCTTCTCTGTCCCTTCACCTTTGTAGTATTGTAAGGCAAGATTGTACATTGACCTTTCATCACCCTTTTCTGCCACTTTCTGGTACAAGTAAAAGGCCTTTTCCAGGTCCATCTCTGTACCTTCACCATTATCATAACATAAGGCAAGACTATGCATTGACCTTTCATGGCCCTTTTCTGCCCCTTTCTGAAACCAGTAAAAAGCCTTTCCCAAATCCTTCTCTATTCCTTCACCATTGTAATATTGTGAGGCAAGATTGTACATTGACCCTTCATAGCCCTTCTCTGCTGCTTTCTGAAACCAGTAAAAGGCCATTCTCAGGTCCTTTTCTGTCCCTTTACCATTATAGTATTGTAAAGCAAAATTGTACATTGACTCTTCATGACCCTTCTCTGCCCCTTTCTGAAACCAGTGAAAGGCCATTTTCAAGTCCTTCTCTATCCCTTCACCATTGTAGTATTGTAAGGCAAGATTATACATTGACTCTTCATCACCCTTTTCTGCTGCTTTTTGAAACCAGTGAAAGGCCATTCCTAAGTCCTTCTCTGTCCCTTCACCACTATAGTATCGTAAGGCAAGATTGTGCATTGACCTTTCCTGACCCTTCTCTGCTGCTTTCTGAAACCAGTGAAAGGCCATTCCCAAGTCCTTATCTGTCCCTTCACCATGGTAGTATAGTAAGGCAAGACTATGCATTGACCCTTCATGACCCTTTTCTGCCCCTTTCTGATACCAGTGAAAGGCCATTCCCAAGTCCTTCTCTGTTCCTTCACCATTGTCATAACATAAGGCAAGACCATTCATTGACCTTTCATGACCCTTCTCTGCCCCTTTCTGAAACCAGTGAAAGGCCATTCCCAAGTCCTTCTCTATCCCTTCACCATAGTAGTATTTTAAGGCAAGACTATGCATTGACCCTTCATGACCATTCTCTGCCCCTTTCTGAAACCAGTGAAAGGCCATTCCCAAGTCCTTCTCTATCCCTTCACCATTGTAGTATTGTAAGGCAAGAATGTGCATTGACCCTTCATGACCCTTCTCTGCCCCTTTCTGAAACCAGTGAAAGGCCATTCCCAAGTCCTTCTCTATCCCTTCACCATTGTAGTATTGTAAGGCA